>JZLH01S0009130.1:0-14604 GCA_001188425.1 Eucidaris tribuloides
TTAATATTCATAAAGTAGCTGTGCGACTTGCTAGATTCTATTCACTATCCACAAGCCATTGTCTTATTTCTACTGTGTGGCGGGACTAGACACACACTCTCACACACGCACCATATATGATTTCTGCTACAGGTTTCAATATTTGATAACAGGGGGGTGGATATTTGAGCAAAATCTGAACTTAACTTTTGAATAAGCAATTCATGAATTACATATAAATTGATTATTGATATCCCTATTCAAAGCTTTTCAAAACACCTCCACCATAAATGTTCACTATTCAAAAAGCAACTACATGTATACTCAATACAGGTTCTAATCTGGTCCGTATAGTTTTGTGCTGGTTAAATTGCCAAATTAACAAATCTTATTTTTAAACACCTATATGTTAGTCTGTATGATGGCATGTCTCTCGTGAACCATTTTCACACCAAAAAGGTGAAAGCTGACCTAGAAGGCAAACTCCGATTTGGATTGCCGGCTTGCATGTGGGGTAGTATGCCCGGTACAAGTGGTACCACTGCAAACCTGATGACTTAAAAATTGCGTATTAATAACTTCATTATGCATATTTTTTTGACTGGCTAATAAGAACAAAGGTGAACTTCAAACCACTTTTCATTTTGTCCAATTTCGATGTCCGCTCGACATTGTGGTAGTGCCAGGTGCAAGAGTTACCCATCGCAAACTGATGACGGGAAAATATGCATATTAGTGACCTATTCTGCATAATTCTTCTATTATTGGCTAATATAGAATGATTCAAAGTGTGAACCTTGACTTTCTTCCAAGTTCCAATGCCTGCTTGATTTTTGGGTAGTGCCTGGATACTGTTTTTCTTTTTTTTACTTTTCTTTTTTTCCTCATATAGTTTCCCATTTGCACATTTGATACAACAAGTCTTATAGCAACGGGACAATACCCATTGAATTGCGAAAAATCCAAGTTACTCCAATATTCATAAGCAGGGATAAGCGAACACATGACCAATTACCGCCCAATTTTCTGTTTACTCCAATTGTCATGAAATTCTTGAAGGGCAGTCCATGACAATTGACCATGACTTTCTCACCGAGAAATAATGCTATGTACTATGCTGACTTCAATCAATCTGGTTTAGGAAAGCTTCATTCGACCGAATACAGTACTGTGTTATGTTACAGACTTGTTATATGAAGCCAAATGAGTGTGCGTCAATTGACGGTGTATGTGTTCTTAGACCTTAACAAAAGCCTTCGACACTGGTAGGATCACTAATTATTGGCTCTTCTATAGTTGGTCATTGTTTCGGAATCACTGACATTGAATTCGAGTGGTTTTCAACAACTATTTACATGATCATACACCAACTGTACATCATTAAAAATACATTGTCACTCCCTGCCAAAGTTCAACTTAGGCCGTACACAGGGTCTATTTTCGGGCCGCCCAACTCTATCTCACTGTTTGCTATTAAACGCATTTACCCACTTCAGTATCAAAGGCCACAGGTCGTAATGTACGCTGATGATTACAATGTTAATGTCACAGTGACAAAAGTTTGATTACATATCATCATTCTGAATTAACGAATTAAAATCGCCGCTAGTGAACGAATGGTTAGTCAAAAACAGGCTCGTTCTGACACATCCAAACTAAGTATATGATAATAGGCGGATCCACACAAGTTGCTCCAATATTAATGAACCTATAGTTAATACCAGTGTCAACAATGAACCGCTAGAACGTGTTTACAATTTTAAGTATCTTGGTGTGTGTATTTGAGACCAGCTTTTGAATTGGGTGAATGATCACCTTGCGCGTTATAAAGCCAAGAAAATAGGCATCAAAAAATTCTTTACTACGCCAGACTTCGACATCTCCTTACTAAAGAACAAACGTCCAAACTACGTGTGAATTTCTTTAATACTCCACACTTCGACTACTGCAGCCTGTTATGGTCCAACTGTAATCAGTACCTCAAAAATCACTCTTCTAACAACAACAAAGAAAATAGGGATGCATCATTTTAACAAGTAGGATACCTGGACTCCCACATCTGACGTTTTTTTACTAGATTGAGATGGAGTTTCGATGAGGAACGATGGAAATTTCAAAGACTCAAATCTCACATACAATGCAATAAAAGGCAACCCCCCTTCTACTAATCGACTTTATTTACACACTCTGCAGCCACGACACAGTTACCATACCAGCTAGGGATGCATAACATTATGGTATTATTGCCATTCCAAAGTTAAAACCGAAAAGCGGAAAGAAGAGCATATCTTATGAAGGGCGTTGTGTGGAATTAATGCTGCTCACAAAACCTGCAGAAATGCTCAAACAGTTAACGCTTATTACCAGGTATGTTACTGCGCCATGCACAGAACTTAAGACACTGTATAAACAGTGTTTGCAGCTTTAAAAAATCTGAGCTACATGATTACTCATTGCTACCAGTGTCTCTATATGCGTCTAAAAATGGAGCCCTGAAAAAATTGCATCAGTTTAAAAACGAAACATGAAGCTGCTTTTAAAAGACTTGATGAAAATCAAATTGAGAGACCAATTCCAGCTTCCCCATAGAATTGTTGTGTATGTCAACATTTCCTATCGGCGATAAATAAATATATGCGCCATTTGTATTGCCACAATATTTACTAGTGACAGCATAACTGTTCCAAAACTTTTGTGCTTCTGGGTGTTTATTTGTCCGATTCAAAACACTGGCAGGCAATATGTCAGATAGCAAAGTTCGACACATTTTTTAAGGGTTACGTGTAAACAGTTCTTCCACAGTGTATATATAGTGTTCTTTAATTTCATAGTTATATTGTAACTGTTTATCCTATTGTGTTAATGTATTTTATTTTTTGTTTGTATTAAGATTGACAGACAACACGCTTTACACCAACAGCGGCCCCCATGGAGAACAGTTGCTAGCTCACTGATGGGGCTACCCTGTATAAAGAACACTTAATAAGTATATAATAATAATAATAATAATAAGGTGTTTGTATACCCAAGCAAACTGATGATGCAAAATATTCATATTAATGACTTCATTTGCATATTTCTTCTGGTATGTAATTTTCTAGTCTTTCCACTATTGGGACTTGAAGCAGCCCACAGGTTTATATTCTCTGAATACTGTATAGCAATTGTGAAAGCCGAGAACCGCGAAATTCTAGTTTCAAATGTGTCAGAACGTCTGTTGCCATTGATGTAATGGCGTGTGTATTATGACAAATAATTGGTAAAATACTTGTACATGTATACTGGGGATCAAACTACTTGCACACTTTTTAGCGATGCTCACAAAATTTAGCACACATATTGGTTTTGGTTTCAAGCAAGACACATGTACATGTATGTTTTCAATGCATGCGTCAGAAGCTGCATTGCCATGGTAATGGCATACCATGGCAATAAATCAGGTTAAATGCTAGTATGATTTCGCAGTTACTGTTACACCTATGATTTATGAATGCTTACAATTATATTTTACCCTTTTCAAGAAGTTAGAGAACTGGGATTGGAAAGATATTTTTGCACATACACTGTACGTAATTTGCATTTTGATCCCAAACTACAATACATTTTCCCTGCACTTTTTGCACCATCAAACACTCCTCGCCCGTACCTTTAACCTGTTAACCAGATGTACCATTTGTTTACTCTATGGAAATTATAGAATCTCAGAGGCAACAAGTATATTCTTTTGTTTTCTCTCTTTGCTGCTTTCTCCCACAATATTCACTAGGGTCATCCAGTTGCTGATAATCTAGGTGAAGTCCCAACAATTCCACCCTGATTGCTTTCAGCCAGTACTTGAAGTCAATTCTCAAGATACAATGATTTCCTTCCCTGGGTAGGGGTTTGTTTCCTGGGATGGGGCTAACCATGCAGAAGTTTTGATTTGAAGATATCATATCTACCTCGTTTAAAGGTGAGTACCGGGTAATCATAATGTTGATTACAATTTTTAGTCATTTTGATTTGTAATTTCCAGTTTTATTATTTTTATAATCATGTTATTGTTGTTGTTGTTGTTATTATTATTATTATTATTATTATTATTATTATTGTTATTGTTATTGTTGTTGTTATTCTTATGGTTGTTATTATTATAAGCATACAACCCACCATAGGGGGAATCGAAACAATAGGCCAAGAACAAAAGAATTCACCCTAAGGTTACAATTAGAGTTATTATTATTATTATTATTGTTGTTGTTATTATGCTTGTTATTATTTATTTATTTTATTTTTATCTTTGGAACAGTATGCTATTTGCTTGTTGTATTTGTGAAATTGCAATTTGTATTTTTCTGTTGTTTTTCCCTATGGTGTTGTGTAAGTTTTGTTTGTTTTGTTGTATTTTTTTAAACTCCCTGGGGTCCCCCAACTGCCCCCTCCCCTGTGATTTTAGATTTTGAGTAATTTCTAAAAAATGGGAGAGTTTCAGACTGAGCAATTTTCATGGCTTTGATAGATCATATATCGGTGTATCTAAAGAATTTCATTTTGTACAATTTACCAATAAACTTGGCTCAAATAATTACTTCTTATTTCTGTTCACTGTGTAACTAAGGGTATCACTCAGTGTACTTTTTAAGTTAACACTCTTAAAACTATTGTATAAAATGTTCATATATTGTGCCAACACAGTTAAGTTTCATTTCCATTTTAGGCTTTCCACTCTTGTGCTAAATTACTGTAAATCCTCCATTTATCTGAGCTAGAATCAGCAGGGTATAATTGTACATAAGGAAATGTCAAACTTTTGGAGGAAGTGAACTGTGCATACACATGCTGTGTATAGCCTTGTCACTGAACTGTACAATATCTGATATCAAATACTGTATGAGTGGGAATGCGATCTTTATCAAAGGAAACACGCGGCATTCAAAACTTTGCTACAAATATTGAGTGGTCACTATAAACCCCCTCGAAAAGAAGAGGAAGGAGAAGAAAAGAAAAAAAAACAGGAGAGTAAAAGCATAAACAAACAAATAGTGAGTGGCCACTATAAACCCCCTAAACTCCCCCCCCAAAAAAAAATAAATAAAAAAACTACAGGTGAGTAAAAGTAAAAACCTTGAATCATTCCTGTGGGGAAATTAAGAACCCCCCCCCCCCATAGAATAAGCGTGTATGGGGTGGAACATGTCTGAAAATAAAAAAAATAATTAACAAAACAGAAGAATGTACAGTATATTTTTTCACTTCACTTTTCAAGTAGTTTATTATGCAGCTGTCATGTTTTCAACATTTTTTCTCACCCCTCCCCCCCCCTCCAAGATGTTGCTCCCTATGCCCCTTTTCCCACTTGCCATACAGCTTTACTAGGGCAGGGGTCCACAATAACTCATTCCTCTCCTTGCCCTTTGGGCAAGTAAAATTAACACTTTCACATTTTTCCTTGCCAAAATGAAAACTTTACTTGCCTGACAAAATTGAAATTCATTATACATTTTTTTGTTAATTTTAACCACAAAGTCCTTTTTATGGCATTGGTTGGAATTCATTTCACGTCTCTGGGTTGATTCATGAATTTAAAGATTCATACAACTTTTGTCACAATTCTGCACTTAACCATTCATCAGTTGACAACATGAAGATTTTAAGATGTTTACATGTACCTCATTTTAATGATCCAAATTTTACTTGCCCAACATGAAATTTTACTTGACCCAGGCAAGCAAGCAAGTCCTGGTGTCAAGGCCTGACTAGCAATACAAATAATATTGGATTTTTCTACAGTGTGTGTGTACAGTACGTACATAACATACCCATAACAACACAGCCAGCCCAACCTACTCACGTAGGGCCCCCAAGAATAAATTAGATTTGACGCAGTCTAGTTTGATTGCAGCAATGATAGCAGTTAACTTTGTGACTCACGTGACTATTTATTCCTTTTTGGATGCCAACATGATTTTGTTTGTTTTCCTTTTTGCAAAAGTCAATTTTGGGCAAACTTATCATAATTTTCATCAGTTTTTATTTTCATATTTACTGTACTGCCAAAGGGAAACATGGGGTACATTTTGCGCAACCATAAGAAAAGTGTTTTCCTTCCGAAATGCAGGATATGGCAATGGTTGAATTATGATTACATATTTCAGTTTCTTTTCTGGGGGAGGGGGGGGGGGGTTGGGGTGGGGCGAGGGCGAGCACATATAGTTGAGACTGATATATGAAGTGAAGCAGAGGAAACCAGAAGAAACCAAATATGGCACTAAATGTCAAAAGTATAATGGACAGAAGTCCACAGAGAATTCAAGTTACAGGTGGGCATAGGAAGTCTAGGAATCCCTGGGTATCATGAAGCAAGATATTTTGAATTTGTTGGACTGCTCCTACTATAAATATTGGCTTACTTGGCATGAATTCCATGAGTTAAAAATGTATGTTATGACAGGAGTTTCAGTAGCACTATTAAAGGTTAGTGACATGATTGGGAACACTTGAAAATGCCTCAAGAACCAAATGAGTTGAAATATATACCAACTATACACTAGCAGGAGTGGATCTCCCACCTGGGATTATTTGTCTGTAATTTGTTTACTTAAGGAGAATCAAGCATAAACACAGGAGTATCTTAATTTTATCCGGGGACGATAAAAATAAGCCCCATAGAGCCACACAGCAAGAGAAATGTTCGGATTTACTATACTTGTAAGCATTTCGGGTATGATGGGAATGGATTTGATTGTTGTGATTAAAAAGGGTCGCAAGGATAGAAGGGATGAGATTTAACTGAAATTTATACATAAATGTAGCTGTTTGAAATACATTAATATCAGCAATTTTTAGTAATTGCTTGAAAGATGGAGTTAGTATGTGAGAGATAGCTGGAACCTGAACATATTCTGATTGAGTTAAGTTAAATTTCTAGTATACTATATTTTCCTGTGGAATTTCCCATGTGCATGGTATTGAATCAGCCTATGAAGCCTGCCCTCTTTTGTCTACAGACAGTAAGATACATGTAGACCTGAAAAGTTCTGCAGGTTCAGTTTCTGCCTGTTACACTCATCATATTATTGGATGTGATAGTGTATCATCATATATGCCATCGGTGGGTGTTCATTGAATGCACAGCTGGTGTAGGGGGTAAAGTAGGGGCCAAGGAGGGCTAAAAAAAAAACTGGGAATATGATGGTGCTTTAAAACTTCTAGCAGGTTGTGGAATTTTTCCTGCTAAGTTCTTGGTAAGTACAGTATTCTGCAGTGCCTGCCAATAATCATTTATTTCATTTGAGAATACATGTAGTAATATCAAAGTGTGCTTTAAAACTTAGTTATAGGGGGTACAAGTTCTCAGGTAAGTACACTGTAATAATATTCTTCCTGCTACAATTTTGTTTTATTTGAAAATAAAAAAATATCAATGTTTGCATTAAAACTTGTAGCAGTTAGTGGAAGTTTTTGTTCTAACTTCTATCAGGATATTCATTCTGCCTGCCACAGTTTGCTGTCTCAATGTTAGTGGAAGTTTTTGTTCTAACTTCCATCAGGATATTTATTCTGACTGCCACAGTTTGTTGTCTCAATTGGAAAAAAAAAACCCATACACCTGATGCAGTTTAAATTCATTTAATCAATATTTCTGTTTAATTGTTTCTTAGTCAAAGTGCTTTTTGGGGGAGAAAGTGAGAGGACATTTAGAATACAATGTATGCAAGTTTAAACTCCATTTTCACATATTTTTAAACTTGTGTTTAGAGTTTGCACTAAATTTTGGAAATGTTTACCAATTTGTTCCCATGATAAATACAACACCTGTCCCTAGAGTGGTGTAGTATCCAGCAGTGTTGTACATGATGTATCTGAGGCTGGCCTCGAGGCCAGAGTCTGGTGACCTTGGTCTTGGTCTTGGTCTGAGTCACTTATACAAATCCTATGGAAAGGGGTCTGTTTGGGAGTGGCCTCGGCCTCTGAACCTGTGGTTTTGGATACAACTCTGGTATCCAGATTGTACACACATTCAATGACTCAGCTGTGTGTAGTACTTAAAACAACTTCCAAATTACGTTGACAGCTAGTGAATTAGATATCTCAGGTCATATTTTTGTGACAGGTGGCTGTTTGAACCCATATTTTCCTAGTGGCTCTTTGAAGCATGCTTCATCAACTGTAGGCTGGCGTGTAGTGAATGTGTGTGTATTTCACCAACTTGTACTGTACATGTAGTGCACATGGTAATTTGATATGTTTGATGATAATGATAATAATGATAATATAATGATTATAATAATAATGAAAGATAATAATTATGATGGTAATCATAGTCATAATGAAGATGATGATGATAATAATAATAATGATAATAATAATAATAATGCCCTCGGAATCCAACACATCAATAAAAGTCACAGAAAAACTGTCCAAGTACCACAAAGACCGGGTTCGAAATTGAAAAATTGCAGGATTGTGGGGTATGAGGACAGAAACAATACCTGTGATCATTGGGCCTCTGGACTCATGAAAGAGGAATGAGAAGTATAGCGATCGATTCCAGGCAACATCTGATCTCTCAACACTGTCCAGAAATTGCCCTTCTTGGAACGGCCACACATTCTACGGAAAATATTGTCTATCAACAAATAGTTTGCATATTTATTGGTGTTGGCCAGTCATGGTACTGTAGTGTAGAGGTTAGGCTTGTCTTATTAGAGCACCTTTGTGAGTAATGGGCCGGCCAAAGAACTAGCGCCCTATGGGTAAGTTTTAAGATTGCGAGAACAGGGCAATGAGATACAAGCGGGGAGTTCTGTTAGGGCTAGTGTAATTCTTCACATTACATGACGGACCTCGTGCAACATCAATGCTATAGATTGAATCCCTTTTAAAATATGACATCACCTCTATGGAGCCTTAGGTCCATGGATTGGTCCAGGCTCTATACATGTAGTTGTAAAGAAGACAAATCGTGAAAATGAAATAATAATAATAATGATAATAATAATAATGATAATAAAATAATAATAATAATAATAATAATAATAATGATAATGATAATGATAATGATAATAATATTATTAATAATAATAATAATTTTAATAATAATAACACTAATTTAATAATAATAATTATAATGTAGTAATGATAATGATAATCACAATAATATACTCATAATAAAAGTATTAGTGATAAAGAATGAAATAATATTGATAATTATTAATAGGCCTATACAGGGCTCCACACTAACTTTTTTCCTACTTGCCCTTTGGGCAAGTAAAATTATCACTTTCAGATTTATACTTGCCCGAATGAGAAGTTACTTGCCCGAAAATAAACAATTGAATCAAAAACATTAAAAATGATATCCCCTTAACCAACAAAGCCCTTATATAGAAATTGGACATTTATTACTTCACTTCTGGAGGTTGCACAAGGTGTGATTATGAATTGAAAGAGCCATAAAATTGAGTACAATGAACAAAATTATGATGAAATTTAGTATTTTAAGTTAACTGAACATGAACTTAAGACATATTTTGTTCATTTTTGGTAAGATTTTTATGTTTTGCTCATTTCATGATCAAAATTTTACTTGCCCAATTGGGCAAGTGCCTATAGATAAAATTAGGGCTACTACTTGTACTGTCTCTAATTTCTGGCGTGTACAGGTACATGTATCTACACTACAGTATGATGTTATGATGTAAGAATTATAAACAATAATAATAACTTTATTCATTTTTGCCTATATTTTCTCACACATCTTTTCAAAGCAACTTGTTATCAGGCTTGAGTTCCCCTTAATAAACTAGTCTTGCACTTTTATCACTGTAATTCAACCAGGGTGTGAACTGTGAATATTTTTCCTCAGTTGGATTACATTTTGTAGAGCTCAAAAGTACATGATACACATTTGTGCAATTTGAGATCTTAATGAAGTGTGTGCATACAGTATCATATGGCTAATTAATACTGATTTTTGTTTTCAAATTTTGTTTAAAGCCAAAGTATAGTTTTGGTGCAAATGTTAATAGATTCTTTGTAGTCACGTTTTATAGACTATAGACTTGCAGGCCCGATGATCTATCAATGCTTTGATAACTGCTCACTCTGAAACTCTCCCTTTGTACTCAATTACTATTGTAAAATGTTAGAGCAGGGGACCCCCAACATTTTCAATAGGTACATGTAGGCAGAATGTAGGGCCTACATACTGCTGTATTTTCTCGTCTATCAGACGAAAAATTTGTCTGATCGAATGTGGGCTTTAAAGGCATTGTATAACAATGTTTCCAGTTTAAAAAATCTGAGCTACATGATTCCCAATGCTACCAGTGTCTCTGATATGGTCTAAAAATGAACCCCTGACAAAATTGCAGTTTAAAACGATCATTATTAGTGCTTTAAAAAAGTGAAAATTATTGAGAGACCATTTCAGCTTTTCCCCATAGACTGCTGTGTTGCAGAATTTCCTATCGGCAACACAACATAATGTACTCGTGACAACATAACTGTCCAAACTTTTGTGTTCTAGGGTGTTTATTTGTCCATTCAAACACTGTCAGATATGTCAGATAGCAAAGTTTGACAATTTTTTACACGGGTCTTTCACAGTGTTATATAGCGTCTTTAATCTAATTCCAGAGTTTTGACAGACGAGTCCTGTTCATAAATTGTGCATTCACAATTAAATATACAAACCAATTTCTCTGCACGCTGTGCTGGCTTTGTGGTCAGCCAGACATCTGTGCCGAAAGCTTTGGCTGTTTGCTGCCCTCTATAGGTAGCATACATGTACATAAAACTTTGGGTTGTCCTTCCTTTCTTGATGGTAAATCTGGGGTCTATTGTATAAAACTTTACAGGCCTTATACTCACCCTACTTTTTCTACTTTTTCCTACATTTTTGTGAAAAATCTAATTTTCCTGTTCCCCCCCTAGAAATCCTCATTTTCCTACTTTTCATCCTTTCTGTCAAAAAGCCCTTTGCGTAAGTTTAATATTTATTTGGAGTTGAGTAATCTTAGGTTGTTTCTGAGAGTAATGAACTACCATCATCAACTGTTTGTGAAGGAAAATTTGTTTTTGCTTTTTCGCCACTCTTATAATTTTTCCCTGCATAAACTATATTCCACACATTTCTATTTTCTTTGGGATTACTGCTCCAAACACTGACTACTTATCCTACTTTCCTCCTACTTTTCTCCTACTCTTTGGAAAATTTTGCTCCTAATTTTCCCCTATTTTTTCAACCAAGCAGAGTTGAAAACCTGCTTTTAACAGAGAAATATCTGTGGAAACTGATTGCATCATAGCACTATTTCCCAGTTTTTCTAGAGTTAAACTCACTGCAGAAGAATAGAATATTCATGTAACTAGCCAACTTCTCTGTCTTCTTCCAAGTATATGTACATTACATATGTATATGTAACATATACATCAGGGCTCTACACTAACTTTTTTGTCTACTTGCCTGAATAAAAATTTCACTTGCCCTAAAATCAAAACAATAATACAAATGATAAAAAAATTACAATAGCATTATTTCAATTATTTTAACTACTCAGGCATGTAGCAAGTTTGTTATTTCAATTCTGGGCAGTTGCAAAAGGTGTCATTTATGAGATTAAAGTGATAGGCTATCATTGTGGAGCTTCAATTAAAAAAATTGTCAAATTTTGATATCTAAACTACATAGTAGTGTTCATATGGACAAATAAACACCCTAGAATACAAAAGTTTGGAAAGTTACACTGCCAATGGCAAGTTATGCATGAATAAGCAATTAAAACTCGGGGTGAGTTTAAATAGCATAGGTGTACACACAGCAGGTGAATCCGATCAACTTACGATTTTCACTTTAAAATAATCATTTTGAAATACAATTTTTTCAGGGCATCATTTTTAGACCTTATCAAAGACAATGGTAGCATGGGGAATCATGTTGCTCAGATTTTTTTAACTGTGGTAAATGTTAGCCAATACCTTTAAAGAGTCATAAAATAAAGTACAATGATTAAACACAAAATTCCACACAGACTTTTTTTCACTTTTGGTAAGATATATGTTTTTCTTATTTGATTAAATTTTACTTGCCCAATGGGGCAAGTACATAGATTTTAACATTTTGAACTTTTACTTGCCCAACATGAAATTTTACTTGTCCTGGGCAAGCGGCCAAGTGCTAGTGTCGAGCCTTGTGTACATACATGTACACATATATTTGTAAAGTTCTACATTGTACTTAATTTGAATATCCTCATTATTTGAGAGAGCTAAAAGTCTTTACCTACAGTATTTTGAATCATATTGAATGGATTTTAGGAGAAAGATTTAACCTTGGAAATGACCTATCAGACACCAGGAAATTGCATATATTTGAAAAATTTGTCAAATAATGCAATTACAGTCCAAGTGGTAAATGAGACAAGAGTCACATTAAAGTGCTACCTGTATGGTAGCTGTGAGCTACCACAGATAACATGTAGCTACACACACACACACACACACGTTTAACCCTTAGCATTCCATGTATGTTGAAACTTGTTCAGTAGAGTGTCCCATTCATTTTGCGTGGTTAAAGCCAAAACTTTTCGGCAATCTTTCACAAAGTATTCTATTGTCACCCTAGACATCAGAAAACAACATTAAACCTAATAGAAATTATTTATAGTGACAAATTGTAATGTTTAAATTATTGAAGATCATGTAGCGGTATGCACTGTACGTATAACCTATGAGAAATGTTGTCGCCCCCCCCCCCAACCCTTGGCATTTAAAGGTAAATGACATGAATGGGGTAGTCCTCAACTTGGCCTGAAACTACTCTAGAATCAAGTAAACTATGCAGGGATTCTCCTGTGAAAATCTTGTAGTCAAACGTTGACTCATTCTAAAATAAACTGTCAATATTGCTCGTAGCACAGAAACCTGTTGTGTGGCTCTCTATGGGGCTTATTTTTATCGTCCCTGGTAAAAATTAAGATACTCCTATGTTTATGCTTGATTCTCCTTAAGTAAACAAATTACAGACAAATCTTCCCAGGTGGGTGATCCACTCCTGCTAGTGTATAGTTGATATATATTTCAACTCATTTGGTTCTTGAGGCATTTTCAAGTGTTCCCAATCATGTCACTAACCTTTAACATTTTGAGTAATTTCTTAAAAACTGGGAGAGTTTCAGAGTGAGAAATTTTGAGGGAATTAATTGAAAAATCATACCAAAAAAAAAAACTTTTTTTTATAATTGACCCAAACTATACTTGGGCTTTAATCAACAAAGCAATTAACCTAGAGTACTTGTAAACAACATCAGATTCATCTGACTTATCTCAACATATATGTATAAAGAACAAGAAAAGGTGTTTTTTTTTTCGTAGTCCCATCATATAAAATAAAAGTGCAAATTCTGTGAAAAATCAGTGAGTGTTTGTTCTGCTGTAACATCATAGAGTTAAAGTGATAGGCTAACATTGTGGAGTTTCAATTTAAAAAGTTGTCAAACTTTGATATCTGAGCCACATAGTAGTGTTCAAACGGACAAAATTAACACCCTAGAATACAAGAGTTTGGAAAGTCTATACTTGCATTTGGCCAAGATATGAATGAATAAACAATTAATACTCGGGGCGAGTAAAAAATAGTCTAGATCTACACACTAAGTCTATGGGAGGAAATGGTCATGTGAATCCGGTCAACTTATGATTTTCACTTTTTTAAAGCACTAGCATTTTGAAATATGATTTTTTTTTCAAGGCTTTATTTTCAGACCTTCAAAAACACTTGGAGCGTGGAGGATTATGTAGCTCACATTTTTTTAACTGTGGTAAATGTTAGCCAGTGGCTTTAAAGAACGTGTTCATGATTTGCAGAACCCAAAGTGAGCATAAATTGAGCAAGATAAGCTGAATTCATTCATAATTTTCTAACTACGTGAATCCAAAAATCTGTGTCACTATAGCCACATTCAGATAGAAAAAGGCTACGCCTTTTCGCCGTCTTCAACCATTCACACAGCAACCAGAAAGGTAAAGTCGCTACTCATCTTGCGAGACCGGAACAGGAAGTGCATATTATGTACTCGCGATCGTCTTTTGTTTTTCGGTGCGGATGTTGGTAAAATTTGCATGCATCACTGCGCAAGGAGTAGCAGAGCCGGCTGAACTCATTCAGACAGAAGGTGAAACGTATCAGCTACTCCTTTTCGCCGGCTCTGAAACACCTCCAGAGGTGTTTCAGAGCGGGCGTACTTAATACTCCTTTTCGCCGGCTTAAACCATTCAGACAGAAAGTGGAGGAGTAGCAGAGCGGGCTCAGCGCCGGCGAATTTGGGCTATCTGAATGGGGTTTATGATCTAGTTAAATGATCAAATGACAGTGAGTTTTTTGATGGACGCAAACGAGAAGAACAAGAAATGTACGACATCCCACATACACCAGCAGTAGGATTACTGGATTACCACAAAATTGACCCCAAAATAACTTGCTGGTTTTATTGAGGGACAACATCATGTGGTGCTAATTCTGGAAGTCCAACACATCCCTTGCCTTGGTAATCCATGCTAATGACACCATGGGGGTCAAACGCCTTTCCAGAGCTAATTGATAGCCAGTGACTCTTGCACAGCCACTGCTAATTACACAATTGG
>JZLH01S0009130.1:17325-35534 GCA_001188425.1 Eucidaris tribuloides
GAGCAATGTTAACCTGCAGATTGTAGTGCATTCTATCAAGGAGTTCTGATGACAACTGGGAAATCATTGTGCCAGAGAGACTAGACCCAAATTGTTCTTGGACCAGATGTATGCATTTGGATTTGGTGTAACATCATTGTATGGTCGGTTTCTCAGTCCTTATGGGTTCGTATTGATTGAAAGATTTGGCAATAATTGTGAGTCATTCATATTGTGCTGGACCTAATCTGGAGAGGACTGAAACGAACATTATCTTGCCTTTGGATTACTGTATGTCACAGCTTAGTACTGTTTCAACCAAGTCTTTTTTTTTTCATTTTGTTCCCCATACAGATAATATTTCTGTGAATATATGCCTCATTCAATAAGCAGTTTTACTTTTACAAGTCACAACCTAGCATGTGTTTGGTGAATGTTCTTTGGAAAGGAGTGAGAAGCTCATGAATATTCATCATTGAATGAATGATAGTAGTTAATGTACAGCAAGTTTCTTGTCAAATTGGATAGTTCCTCTAAACTCCAGATATTGTTGGAAGTCTTTTTCAGAACTCTCAAAAGAATTTGGAGAAAAGCAGAGTTCATACCTGTTGTGAATCTTCAACATTTGGATATAAATATTGAATATTTTTCATTCAGATTAAGCTGCATACTTCTGTTATTACCAGACACTCTACAGTGTTTAAGGAATTCTCTATTTAGCGCACCCCCCTTTTCAACATTAAGACACCTGTTCCGTGTTTCTTATTTTAATCTGAACGACAAGTTTGACCTGCTCTGAGTAATTTTAAGTTCCGCTGAAAAAGCACTCCTAGTTTCTTGGCATTTCATGATTACACATTAAGTACAGTAGACCTTCACAAAATTTTGAATTTTAGTCAAATATCATTCCTTCTTCGAAACAAAATTTGAGGAAATAAGACTACACATTAAATTTGGTTCCATGATTAAGTGATTTCTTGAAAATTTGACGTCATCATTACGTCAGAATTCACACCCCATCCCCATATGTACCCCATCCCCATCCACCATCCGTCAGAACTGTTCCAATTGCTGTGACTTAAGTTTAATCCACCTGTTAAATTGTTTAACATTATTGACAAAATATCAACCAAGGACAATTATTCCAGTGTCACCCCGATCACCCATCTGGCATCTTCATTAACCCCTTGTCACAAAGAGTCGTGTCGGCCTAGTTCAGCAAAGTTGTGACATTTTAGTGATGGAATAGCCACTTCAGCATTGATTTCTATTTAGAATTTGGTGCCCATCTCGTAAGGAAAACTACAAGGAATAGCATTTTTGCCTTTCTTTCAACACGTGTGATGCAGTGAGTTTTGACAGAGCGCCTTCAAACTTTGAACAGTGAGTGTGATAAACTCTCCAAGCATAAACTTTTATCATCTGTATCTGGACGTAATCATACATCAGTTTCGAAGCAGAGTTTCATCAACTTGAGCTTGTTCTTTGTAATCGTCATCAGCAAACTTTCATGTATACTTCTTTCACTTGTAGATTTACCAAAACTCTGTGTTATTTGAACTTTCGTCAGACATCTGTGATATTCTTAATGATTAAATTTGGAGCCATTGCAACCATTCTGTCCAGAGAAAGGAGCTCTCTGGTATCAATTGAGTTGAATAAGGCAGTGGATTTGACAGTACCCTAAAACTTCTTGCTGAAATTAATGAACCATTGCATTAACTTTCTTAAACTTCCGTGATATCCTGAAATTATCAGAGTAGTTGACACAGTAACCATTCCGTTGGAAAGTCTTGATCTCATTCAATAAGGAGCATTCTAGCATCAGTGGCTCAACAAAAGGGATGTAACAATATCAATAGACTTCGTGCTGGAATTCGCTTGGCCATTGCTAAAATTTCCTTCAGACATCTATGATATCCTAAACTTAAAGCAAGAGTAACTGTTGTTTGGAGAGTGTCTGAGCCATCTGAAAGAAGAGGTGCTCTATTAATTTTGGTTCAACAAAGCATTGGATTTGATAATACCCTGCAACTTCTTGCTGGAAGTAATATACCATTGCCTGATATCAAACTATCTTCAGACATACAGTGAATGATTACATGAAATTATTACTTGTAGCCACTGTAACATCTACTTTAGCAAGTGTCTCCAGTCTCCACTCCGATATCGCTACTTTGCCAAAGCTTTGGACTAAATGATACCCTGCAGACTTCCGGCTCGAATTACCTGGCCATTATTTACAATATCTTCAGACATATCTTGGAATTATTAAATTGGTGGCTAACGTTATACATGTATATTACTTCAGAGAGTCTTTCTTCTGTCATCGAAAGAAGGACCACACCAATACTTTTGATTTGACAAAACATTGGATTTGACCTTACCACATCAGCATTATGCCTCAGCTTCACTTTCGTAGCATGTCCGGGAGTTTCGTCACAGATTGGGAAACGGATTCGCAGGTGCCCATCCAGAACTTGACGACCTTACAATCTGCATTAAAAGGTGAGAAAGTGAATAAGCTCTCTTCAAAGAGATGTGCTACCACATTGTTTGATAATTATTTTTTTCATATTACATGTAGTTATCTATTTCTGAGACTTGTATTAGAGTCACTCTTCTTATCGTGTAGATCACTAGCAATGTTGAAGCAGAAAAAAAAAAGTTATTGAGACCTCTTTTTCTCGGACCTGGTCTTGAGATCTTATGCTAAACAAAGGGTATATATGCTTTCAATCTCAGAGTGCTAACTGCAGGTAAAGATATTGACTTTGCATTTTTTCTTGTGCCATAATTGAATATGGTATAATTGAATGTTAGTTAGTGTGATGATTATTTTACCAGCTGGTGTTATAAAAACCAAAATAGCTGACAAAGTTAAATAACTAATTAAACATAAATTCTACAAATTTAATTCACATGTATTTTACAACAATTAAAAAAAATAGGCATTGTTTATTAGGGTTTTTAAATTTAAAAAAGGGGGGTATCAGCCTTGTATGCTATGTAGCTTGGTGTGAAAAACAAGTCCTGAAAGAAGAACTGCAAAATGATCAAATAGCATGTTTACGTAGGTGTGCTCCCAAAGAGGTACATTTTATTTCTGTCTAAAAAAGATCAAATGTAACCAGCACAAGTCTTATTTCACCGATTATAGTGTTGGTTCAATATTTTATCGGTTCAAGACAAATATTTGAAGTCAATTTAGTATCTAACGTTGAATTCAATGGTACAAGTGATTGTCTTCACTGTGAAGCAGTGCTCAATTGAGGTTATATGTGGGCAAGTAAAGTTTAAAGCCATCGTATAACAATGTTTCCAGTTTAAAAAAATAATACTCTAGATACATGATTCCCTGTACTACCAGTGTCTGATAAAGTCTAAAATTGAAACCATGAAAATATTGCAATTCGAAATATTGTTATGTGCTTTTAAAAGTGAAAATCATTGAGCAACAATTCCAGTTTCCCCCCACAGACTGTTGTGTTTCAGAATTTTCTTCGGCCAACAATAATTCATGCGCCAATTTTTATCTGTATATTTTACAAGTGACAGCATAACTGTCTGAACTTTTGTGTTGTAGTGCGTTTATTTGTCTACTCAAACATTATCAGATAGCAAGGTTTTACATTTTTTTTAATGGGGCCATTTCCACAATTTAGTGTCTTTAAAACATTGCTTCAAACAAGTTCTCAGGTAATTGGACACCATGCTGACAATTGTGTCACACCTACCTAATCTCGCTGATGAGTCAGTGTATTCCAGACATTGACTGTGCAGTCAAGAGCGGTAATTAATTAAGGTGGAAATTGTTTACCTGGGTCATTGACCCTGTGAGTAAGTGTGATAATGTGATTTGCCTTTACTGCGGGGGCTTCCACTCAAAATTTTCATTTCCCCCTACGCCACATGCGTATTTCCCCCTATGGACACTACTTTTCTCCTACACTCTAACTCAGGGCTCCACACTGACTTTTTTCCCCGACTTGCCCTTTGGGCAAGTGAATTTATTACTTCCAGGTTTTTACTTGCCCGAGTGAAAAATTTACTTGCCCGAAAATAAACAATAATAAAAAGATTAAAAGTGATTTCTGACTAATTTGAACCAATAGCATTGAACGTTTGTTATTTTAATTCTGGGGGTTGCAAAAGGTATTATTTGTTAACTCTTTACACACCGTATTCGCATCCATGCACTCCCTGCAGCGTGCGGGATTCGCATTTCACGCTCAAACGTAGAAACGATTGTATTCACCCGAATTACACTGATTTCCCGGATACTAGCAGTAATCCTCTTGTATTGTTTACATTCCTCAAGTACGCGGGGTATTATGTTAGGTTCTTAAGGACCAGAAAAATCGATAAAATACACGTCGAGCTTCGTGTATACATAAGGAACAAAGGATTAACACAGAGTTAACTTTAAAAAGAACTGAAAAGTCAATTACAATAAGACACGCTATTCACTAATAATCTCTTCATTCACTTATCATTTGTGACTCATCTCTTTCATGATCTTGTAAAAAGTCAGGTTTTTATGTAAGATTGTGGTTTACCACTCTTGTATTATTTGAATGGAGTTGATATATTTCAAGCAGGAAACTTAGAACTACATTTATGTTGTTACAATTAGGCCATTACTTTACAAAATTCAGATTTATATTTCCAAACACCCTTCATGCATTAAAGAAGGTCTGTCAAATATATTTCAACTTTGCTGTAGGACATTTTTCCTAAAAACGTTGTTGTGGCAAAGTTATTGGCTAGTTGAAGATCAGTCAGTTATTTCCTTTCCCGAACTAGAGCGCTCTTTGAAATTAACTCCGCACGCACGGGATTCAGGGTCCGCGCACAAAGTTAATTTAAATAGTCCAGAAAATGAACAAAAACACATGTAATGATGAAATTTAGTGTATGTTAACTGAACACAAAATTTTAAACATATTTTGTTCGTTCTTGGTAAGATTTTGTGACATGTTTTGCTCATTTCATGTTCAAAATTTTACTTGCCCAATGGGCAAGTAAATTTTAACATTTTGAGTTTTTACTTGCCCGACTTGAAATTTTACTTGCCCTGGGCAAGCGGGCAAGTGCTAGTGTCGAGCCCTGTTTAACTGCTCATTTTTCACCTGCGAAAATAAGTTTTCAAACTATAAAATAGTAATGATAATAATGAAATGACTAACATGAGACTGGCAATGATAATAATGATGATTGATTATGATAATAATGATTGATTTTGATTATGGTAATGATGATTATTGTAATGGTAATGATAATGGTCACAATTAGGATAAAATGATAATAAAAATATTTAAGATAATGATAATAGTAGTAGTAGTAAAAGTAATAATAATAATGATAATAATAATAATAATAATAATGATAATAGTAATGATAACGATAATAATAATGATAATAATAAATAAGAACAATTATATAAATATAAAAGTAACTGTTACAGTAATAATAGTGTCATGATTCATTTATAGGAATGTTTTACTTATACATGTAAATTTTTCATTCTCATATCTTCAGTGAAGCTCAATTTGTTGGGTAAAGAGTAGCTACACAAACATAGTTAGTGAAAGTCGTTGTATATCATTATAGTGATTTGCTTCATTGTAATTTGATTTGAAATTGCATTACATGACATACTTGCCCAGCAATCAAAACATGTTGTTTAGTCTGTCCTGTATTCACTGGAACTTTGATTTCATTATCCAATCAGATGGAGTAAATTGACTACATCAGCAACCAGGTTATTGGGATATTCATTTTTCTTTTTTTTTCTTTCTTTTTTTTTTGGGGGGGGGGCTAGCTTTTGGGAGGGGATAGAGCTTTTGGGAAGGGAATTTTTATGGATTACATGTAGCTTGTTAGTACATTATTGTTACATTGTTAAATGCAGCAGTTACAGTAGGCCTCCTTGTTTTATCGGCCTATTTTATGTGATTACATCTCAGAACAAAGTTCATTAACCATTGTCATGCTTCTTCATTCACCAGTTTGAACTGAATAAAAAGATTAGGGATTTACTTATCTCTCTTAAAGGCAAGGTTCACCCTGACATCAAGTTGGTTTTAATGAAAGTAGAACAATGAGAGAAACATATTAATGAAAGTTTGGCGAAAATCCACCAAAGAATAACAGAGCTATGAAGTTTCAAAGTTTTAAATTTGTGACGTCACATGCGAGCAGCTCTCCATATGTCACATAATATAAATTCCATAAATTTCAATTTTTTAGTAGTTCATGATAATTGAATGCGGATTTTTCATAGTTTCATGTATGAAATAATGTTTCTGATAATGAATGCACAGGTAAAATCATTTTCAAATTTCTGAAAAAACGACACTTTTATGGAATTTATATCACATGACATATGGGGAGCTGCTCACACGTGACGTCACAAATTTAAAACTTTGAAACTACATAACTCTGTTATTCCTCGGTGGATTTTTGCCAAACTTTCATTAATATGTTTCTCTCATTGTTTTGCTTTTATTAAAACCAACTTAATGTCAGGGTGAACCTTGCCTTTAATCCTATTACTCAATTTATCATTCCCGTAGTTACAAGAAAAAATAAATAAAAATCATTCGCAATAATGAAAGAACTGTGCCTATTGTGCACAAGTTGCAAATGGAGTAGGAAACCTGAATTGAACCTGAAGTTCTCTTTTAAAAATTGGGCAATAGATCAGTCATATATATACACTGTAGCACAATGTTCCATTATTGTGAGACAAATGACCATCCCTTTAAAATCGTTGCAATTACTGATGATCTGCAGAATTTTGTTTTCTGTATTTTTTTTTTTTTTTAATTATATGTGATTGACAATGAAAATATTGAAGGTTACAGGCACAGTTTTCTTCAGTGCATGCTGTGACCCCCTGCAGACAAATAGTTTGTTCTTGACATGTACAGCCAGACATACCCAGCAGGAGCCATATGATGGGCAAAACCATTCTGTCTTAGGGATGGAGCTCAGTTTCTTGGAAGGAACTGCAGGGAGGAACACAAAAAAAGAGTTATCCATTGAAGACCAATTTATCCATTCTCTATATTTTGACATATTTTCTTACTTATTTCTCTAAAAATAGAAAACAAGGGGAAAGAAATACAACAATTGCACAACAAAATAATCTCTGCACACTGATTTTGCCTCAATGCACTAACAAAAGTAATATAACTTTAATACCTGCTACACATACATGTATCTTCTCTTTGCTGTAGCATTATTGTCAAGTACATGTATGTAGCACTGGTACAATGAACTATATGATATGGGAAAAAAATGCTTCCACACAGATAAGAAAAAGAAATATTCAACATATTTTTGTAATATTCTTTACATAAATGATTTGTAAAAGAAGTACTTAAGAAAAAAATAAAGTGTACATCATCTTCATCACTTTTTCTGCCTAATTCATAAGTTTGTGTTAATTGATTTGATTTATATTCTTTTCAAAGAACTTTTTTTTCTCCAATATTACAAATACACATGAAAGTGCATATGAAATATTGCCTTGAATGTAGTCTTCATACAAGGCATACATTCATGATTTTCAAATTTTTTAAGTAGAAAAGTAGAGTACAGTATAAACTTACATGTAGTACATTTTAAAAGGCATTTTTTATGAAGGTTTACAGGCATAAAAACTATTTAACTTACCCACTGAGGATGATTTGATTATGATACAACATGCATTCTCCTTTATAGACCTCGGCATCATTCTCAAAGGCTTGAAAAATATTCTGGCAGTGATTAACACCATTTTGACCTTGGCATGCTATTTTTCATCCTAAGAAAAGTTGAAAAGAATTGAATCCTCCATAAAATGTAAAAATAAATAAACTCTTACTGACCCAAGATATAAACTGTCCCCAACAGGATGCTAACTAAACTGACATTGTCATATTTTTAAAGAGACTTTGTCTGTTTTGTCCAGGACGAAATTCAGTTTTCCGTACCAAAAGTGTTTGTCAGAATACCCCTCAAAACAAATGAACTGTGCTCTCTTTTTTTTTTCTTATTGCAGTGTTTAATATTTTAACTGTGTTTTCAATAGTTTGTTGAATTTAATTCATCTGCGATGTACTTTTAATCTCTGACTAAATTTTCAAAACATTTTAGCTGATTTCTGGTGATGATGCAAGGCTTTTACTGATCTATTGCTATTGTACCTGTAACAATTTTGCAATCTACATATATATGTGTTTATACATTTATTGATTGATTGACTGATTCATTTATTATTTGTGCTTATTTCTTTATTTATCTATTTATTTATTTATTTATTTATTCATCATTTATTTATTTACAATGTATTCCATTTAATTATTTTATTGACTTAATGATTATGATAATTGATTAATTAACTTAACAGTGTATATACTGGTACATGTACATATTTGCTTATTTATTATTCATTTATTTGTTCGTACATGTTCACATATTTAAATGATTATATATTTATTTGCTTATTTTGGTGCTAGTAGAAAGGGGGAACTGGCCCTTTAAAAATCTCCAATACCATAATTACCAGCTGACCATTGACTTTAACAATAATAACGTCTCTGTCCAGACCTCCCGCTGTCCCACCTGCCGATACCAATTGAAGCACCCTGGGCGCCGAACACGAAAGCAGGATGCAGCCTTAGCGTGTATGGTCACGAAAACCGAGTCGAACATTTCAAAGGAGAGCAGAGAAGTGATATGTACTGTACATGTACATGTACATGTACATGGTTTTCATTATTCCTGAGTTTGGATTAAAACCGGTGGTCTCTTTCAAGTCACATGCAATAATAAACTACAAATTTAGTCGAATGTTGAAAAGAGCAATTCTACGACCTTTTACAGATTCTATCTTCTTAATTGTATTTCAATCTTTCTCTCTATTTAAATCTAATGGTAGTCTCCTTCAAGTCACACCAAAACCAATTACATAAATTCTGATGATTTATTTTATTCTAATGTAATTTATTCAATAGAACTGTCTACATGTACATGTATATGGGTATGTATGTGGAGTGAAAAAGTTCATTCCCTTCTCTGAATTAAGCCCAAGTATAATTTCAATAATGGTATTGTCTTAATCGCCAGATGTCAGGAAACAACATCAAACCTACTGAAAATAGTGTTTGATGACAAATTCAGATTTTGAATTGACATGTTGATTTTGATTATTGGCTACAAGCATTTGATATGGAGAAAGGCACACAATTGTTGTATTTTTCATAAATAATTTAACCCCCCCCCCCGAAAAAAAAAAATGGAATAGAGCTTACGGATTTTCAGGGCAGTAATAGATGATTTATGAATGGATTAAAATTCACCAGGGAATACCAATGTACTACAAAATTTATGATTGTAGAGGCTAGTTTTAACATCTCAGGGTGTCAAAAAGTCCCCCCCCCCCCCCACCACACACACACACACAACTAGGTCACTTTTGTGCCCTCACATGGCTGTTTTGTCCGTCATTTTCATTCTGGAATTCTGATCGCCCTTGGACTGATACTGTACATGATCGCATACATGTTCATCTATGTGTTGTAGAATGTTTTCTACTGACCAGTGCCCTTGTCAAATTACCAGTGAACAGCTGTATCCATTAACCTGATCAAACACAATATCAAGTGTGTCATGTTTTCAAATTATTGTGGTGATTTATATTTTTTTGATACAAATACAGTCAAACCTGTCTTAGCGGCCACCTCTCTATAGCAGCCAACCTGTCTATAGTGGCCACTTAAATGATTCTCCTGGAGACAAATCATGTGTTCAAGAACTAGTGCTATAGCAGCCACCTGTCAATAAAGGCCACATTATTTGTCTCCCTTGGGTGGCCACTATAGACAGGTTTCACTGTACTGTACATGGGAATTTGCAAATTATCAAATCAACATGCCATTCACATCCAAGGTCTTGATACCGTACCTGCTAACCAAGAATCGAAGAGCCCAGTTTCAAAATCAGAAGAATCCACTTTTCACAATTCATATTTTTTTTCACTCAACAAGCAAGTATTGTGGCTCATTCATTGTAATACATGTACATTGTAAATGAGGAATAATGATGAAAAGAAATGAGGAAATATAGATACGAAAATAATTTGATTTTGTAAGTGAAAGAAGTCCACTTATTTGTTTTAATATGTTTACTTTCAGTAAATCATTTATTATTGTTATTATTATTATTATTATTATTATTATTATTATTATTATTATTATTATCATTATTATTATTATTATTATTATTATTATTATTATTATTATTATTATTATTATTATTATTATTATTATTATTATTATTGTTATTATTATTATTATTATTATTATTATTATTATTATTGTTATCATCATCATCATCTTTGTTGTTGTTATTATAATTGTTATTGCTGTTATTACTCTAATAATTATTGGTGTTCCTTATAGAAGAAATCTGCAATTAATTATCCTGACAATTTATTTCAACAGTGACTTCATGTAAGACTAGTCCTCAAACATATACATGTACCTCATGCTAAACCACAAACTCCCATTGCCATCTGACACCCTGAAGATACAAGACACATTCTCAATCTCAGGTGACCATTCAAACAACACAACTGCCTTTTTTTTTTATATACCATGTGCAGTTGTCATCATCTTTTCATTTCACCATTATAGCATGGCTGATCAGCAGGAGCAGGCATGCACAACAATTTGGCGTTAATAGCTTTGTTAAGAACCATACCATCTCTCTCTGTCTCGAGATCAGAAACAGGCACCCCACTTTTTCAGCAGCTGTTTTTCGTAGAATTATTTGTTTGAGGTTATAGATTCTGTCGGTGTCGTGTGGGCGGGTGCAGTTGGAGGGCGCTATCACGCCGTGATGTCCACGGTTACGATCCACGCATTAATTCGTACTGAGAGCAGAATGTATGTGATGACTCTCTGTGGATGCATCTAGAAAGACTTCATTCCGATGATTATGCAATACCGTGCGATACAATTAAGCATCACTCGTGCGTATACGAAAACCGGACGTGTCAAGCTGTGAATTAATGCAGTGTGCATAATCTAATTACATGACCCGTGTACATGTAACTCTGTCAGACGAAATAGATGACCATTTCATTTTGTGTGATTGATTTTTCAAGGAAGAGAAATTATTTCTCTCATCCATGTACAGTATGTGCATTCTATTATTGATCAGATTTTCTTTGCTGCATTCATTAGGCAAAGAACTGGTATAAAATTGTGGACATATTTACACCTACATGTGTTTACATTATGATATGTATTCAGCTATTGTCCACAATACAGCAAATGAAAGTGGATCTGGACTGAGACAAAAAAACCCCATAGTACCTGTACTTTCATTTTTACATTCAGCAATTGTCCCGCAGAAATTATTCGTGAACTATACACCAGAGAGCGATACTACTGTACATGTGGGTTGGTGTTTCAGAGAATGCAGACAAAAGACTGTCCCCAGCAGAGAAAGAAAGACAGAGGTCGGAGCAATAGACTTTGGGGCATCAGTCGGCTTGTGAAGTTTTCTTGAGCCGTTTCACGGACTACCAGTGCTGGGAACTTTTCCTTTCATCTACTGAGGTCATCAGAGAAATAAAAGCATCAAACTTGTGGTCTGACTTGAACTTGCCAGTTACAATGCTGAGGATATTTTTCTGACTTTGTTCCTCTTTTCTTGAAGGCAGGAGCCAGGGGCAAAATATTTGGATAAACACTCATAGTTTGCAGACTGTTCAGTTCACATGTGATGGAGAAGGAGGGTTAATTGTACATATAAGTGTGCACTGGACATGAATTTGACATCATCATCAGTGTTGTCACAACTTTGAGAACAGTGATGCAACAATTGGAGAGAAAATTCATGGACATTTATTGATGAGATGTTCCTGATAATTTGACTGCTTAGTATTGGAAACCTTGAGCAAAAGAGAAAAAGCTTATCTTTGGAGAAATTACTGCATTGATTGTTGAAATGTTTTTCTAAACACAGAAAGATACATGTATAAAGCAAGCTGGATAGAGTT
The DNA here is from genome assembly GCA_001188425.1 of Eucidaris tribuloides. NCBI lineage: Eukaryota > Metazoa > Echinodermata > Echinoidea > Cidaroida > Cidaridae > Eucidaris > Eucidaris tribuloides. The sequence continues at coordinate 29,363 of JZLH01S0009130.1, forward strand.
TTCTCCCTCCTCTTGAACCTGGAATATATTGAAGAAAGTTGGAGTGAAAATTCATGGATATTTAAATGATGAGATATTCCTGATAATTTGACTGTTTACTTATTGAAAATCTTGTGAGAAAGAGAGAATAAACAGAACTATTTGGAAAAATCATGCTGTTATGATCTGGAGAAATTAACGCTTTGTTGGAATATATCCCTAAACGGAGTGAGATAAGCAAGCTGGATAGATTTTGTCACTCTCTCTGAACCTGGAATATTGAAAGATACTTGAGATTTCATCTCCTGTTGGATGATAACAATGTAGTGATGCTTTTGTGAGAGTGAACAGACATTTCAGAAACTGGACAAAATAATCTCAGAGACATTTTCATGCTTGTGGTAGTATTTAACCCTATTACCACCAGACTCATCCTATCACATACAAAGTGTATGGAGTTTTGTTACAGTGAAACTGAGCAGGTTAAAGTAACTATATACATTGCTTTATAAACTAACCAAAGGAGTCTGTCATTGATGCTATATGCGATACCTGAGACAGTACTGTACGTGTGGAGGAATTGTTCCAACGGTGTTACATATCAGGAGATGTTTATTAAGAGGACAAATTAATTAGACTTCATCTGAGCTTGGATGAGATCATCGTAGGTGTGACAAGGAGACAGACATCTTGTCTCGTCGGTAAAGCTGCAGGGTTCCATCCGAGACCACAGGATCCGAGACCGAGGCCGCCCAAAATCACTACCTTTCCATAGGGTTTGTACAGGGGACTCGGACCGAGACTGATACCGAGGCCACCAGAAATTGGCCCGAGGCTGTCCTTGGGTACAACACGGCTAAAGCCACAGAATACTTCTAGAATAGTAACAGGATTAGATTACAGATGTCATATCATTGCATGGATTAATGATCTTGTTTAACACTGGACAACATCAGAATCATTTCTACATTTGTGCAGAGATATGTTCTTCTAGAGAGGTGATGTGATATTGTTCGGAATTTACTTTGCTTCCGTTTTAATTCTGCTGATTGAACAACAATTGAAAAAAGGAAATCCATTTTGCGGAGAGTGATGATCTTATTTTAGACTGGACATGAACCGAATCATGTCTACATTTGTGCGGAAGATACAGACATCTAGAGCGGTGGTGTGATATTGTATAGAAATGTCTTTGCTTCTGTTTAAATTCAGGCGATTAGACAGAAATTGAATGAAGCCATAGAGTTTCCAAGATGCTGGAATAACAAGCTTATGCAGTCCAGAAATTATTCACTTTGTCGAAAATATGTTTGGTGTATAAGTATATAGATCAACTGATCTATGGTGGATTGCATACTACTGTAGCGCTGAACAGCCCCTTTAAATCACTACCTGAGAGCGAGGTTTTCGAACATCCATTGTGGCTGTGATTTTAATTGTTGGTGAAAGTACACACTGGAAACATATGTGCACGTGTTTCAGGGATATATGACCTTGTTGGAAATATTGTCCTCTGTGCACATGCAGCTGGTGCATTTGTGACCATCAAGTCAGCAATTTGATCCAGTGAAAACAGTCTTATGTTTCTGTGTCTCAACATATGGAATATAATATGTTTGCCCATGCACTTAAATTACAACAATGAAACAAAGTCTCGCAATATATGAGCAGTAATTTTCTTTGCACTGTGGAAGAAAGGAGGCAAGAAACCTCATCTGGCCGCCGGTCGGAGGTCAATGATTCGAAACTTTTTGAAAACGGAAGTCGACAAACATCACATTCATCACCAAATCTGTCTGGGAATTAAGTTCACTCCCCCTTGTTGCACGGTGCAACATTTTCTTTAGAGAGCTGTGTGTTCTCAGGGGTAGCGAGTCCATTATCTATTTCGGATCGCGAACTGGAGGTAACTTGATGCGGAAGATCTCATCTTACGTATGTTACGGCAAGCTGTGATTGATGTGACTCATGGTTGAAAATTGTGGGATGCCTTTTGACAAAAACCTTTTGACATTGTGATTTTCTGATCAAAATTTGCTTCTCTCTCAGAGGAGTGGAGTTAAAAACGCGTAAATAACATTATCCCCTTATGACAAGGAAATTGGGAATAGAAACTGAATTTTTGGTACTTTCAATTGATAAAAGCCAAGTTTCATGTTTCTTCAGGGCAATTTGCAAAAACATTTCTTTCTGAAGATCTTGTTTTGAGTCGAACAAAGAAGACCCTTCTTTTTTCCAGATGTCAATGTGAAATCTTGTATCGTCTTGTGGATACATGTACATTGTAAATTCACTTTCACTATATGAGACTGAAGTGTCATAGCTGTGAAACATCTGTAAATTTATCTCGCAACAGCTCATGACAGCTGATATAAACAAACATTGGGAATAAGAACATGCACAGTATTCATGTTTATGCCGAGTATTTTTTTTCTGAAAAATTGGAACATTTTGCAAACGTTTGAAATCCTGTCAGAGGTTGAAAGCAGTTGCTTCAGTTCTGTGCAGGATACTTGCGGTGAAAAATCTAATACTTTGGTCTTGGCCAGAAGTTTGAAAGACTGAATGAAGTTCTGCAGAGAGGATCAAGCATTTCATGGTTTCCTGATGTGGGAATGATTTAATGTATGACTTTAACCCGTTGTTAACGGAAACTGGATTGTCTCCTGTGTTAAGTCTCTGGATTTCAGAAATTTGGAGGCAACCGGTTAACAACCTCCTGAACTTAAGTAACAGAAAGGAGAGGTTGAGCTGTGTTTGGAGCATTTTCAAGAGTTTCACCACTGTCCTCGATCTCGCATAATTTATTCTTTTTTCCTTGTAAAAACATCTCTTTGTACATATAAGCTCGTCGAGGTGAAATGCACTTTTTGAAAGTCAAATGCGCAGAAGGGAGAAAAAGCCAGCACGAGTCGTTCAGTGTATTGGGAACGTGTACGAGTTGACAATTTTATATTTTCTCTGACCACTTTCACCTTTCAAGCTTAGAAAGAAGTACTAGGAGGAGAATTCATAGTTGCTGTAGCTTACAAATGGAAGACAATAGCTGATTTAAATGTGTATTTCTTTCCCAACTCACCAATTCTTGAAGGAGATGTAACAGTTTTACTCTGGGAGCGTTTCTGTCAACATTGAGTTTTTTTGATATATAGCAGATATTTTTCTTCAAAGATCTTTGTGTACAGAGCAAGGGAATCAGATCCGAAACTTGCATTGCAGCTTGTTCATTAATGAAAAGGAATCGCATTTGATAACAAACAAATATCTGCATTTACCGGTTGTAGAGTGACAGTATTGCATCAGTTGTACAATTCAGTTTCAGATACCGGAAACTATATTGACATTGATATTATACTGGAGCAGATTTTAAACGTGTCAGGAGACAGCCACATGATCCTTATCAGTGTTGATAATAACTGAAGCAAGTGATCATTACGTGTCAAGACTTCGCTGCATCGTTGAATATCATGTTTGCTAAGAACTGAAGTTAGCAGTTATTGACCAAAATTGCAACATTTAATATCGTTTGATACGATTTCCACATTGATATTGTGTTGGAGTAGTTTGGAATACTATGTACTACATTGTGTGGACCATATTTTCAGATGTCACTTGCATACCTTATCAAGACCAGTAATAACTGAAGTTAACAGTCATTGACCAAACTTGCCACATTTTATATCGCGTGATACAGAAACACAAATTTCCACATTGATATTGTGTTGGAGTGATTTGCACGACGTGCGGACCATATTTTCAGGCATTGCCTGCATCCCTTATCAAGACTGATAATAACTAAGTTCACGATCATCAACCGAAAATGTCGCGTCGTCGCAACGTTAAAGTACGCCATCTAGCGGTGATGAACCACGCTGCCACCTCTCATATCTCCAACCTCCTCTTCTATTACATAGGACGACTCCAGGACATGTCGGGGTCACTGACCGGACGGAGGGGTCAAAGGTCATCCATCCACTCCAGCCTCCTGCGCAGCAATTCGTTTGCCGGGTTTCGAGAGGATGTGCCCACGGATCCGTTCTTGGCGGTAAGTTTAAATGTTTATTTTTATTGCATGATTGATCGTCTTTGAAGTTGTTTCATGTAAACGTTTCACATGATTGTTTTATTCATTTTTAGCTCACCTGAGCCAAAGGCTCAAGTGAGCTATTGCGATCGCTTTTCGTCCGTTGTCCGTTGCGTCGTGCGTAAACTTTTACACATTTTCAGCTTCTTCTTCAAAATGCATGATTGGATTTGGCCCAAACTTGGCAGGAATGGTCCTTAGGGGGTAGGGATTCAAGGGTCCTCAAATAGTACACCTGGGCCCCCTAGGGGCCCAGGGACAGGAACCTAAAGGGACAAAAGTAGGTAGTTTTCAAACATCTTCTTCTCTAGATCCAGAAATAGTATACTGTATTTAAGCCACTTCTTGTGTAGATACCTCTATATGTGCTGAATTAATGTTCCTCGTGACAATTCCCAGGGTGGCTCCATTTGGCCTCTAAGGGGGGCAAAAGTTTGGGGGTAGGGCCCTATGGGAACAATTCACATTCACATCAATGGAATAAAATCAAACTTGGTGGGAATGATCCTCAATGGGGAGGGGATAGAGGGTTCTCGAATGGTACACCAGGCCCCCCTGGGGGCCCTGGGGGCAGGGCCCATAAGGGCCCAAACTAGGTACATTAACTTTCTAACACAAGTCCATTTGTAACCAAACTTGGGTGGTAGATGCGTATTTCATCTATTTATAATTTGTGGATTAATAAATTTATTTTTGTATTCATTTATTTCTATATTTATTTGTTTATTTACGGTTTGTTTTATTCATTTTTGTCGAGCCCACCGAGGTGGAGGGAGACTAAGGGATCACTTTGGCGTCTGTCCGTCCGTTTCGCGTACAAAAACTTGAAAAACTCTGTACTAAATGCTCCAATTTCATTCAAATTTGGATGAAAGATTGACCATACAGAGTAGACTTTCAAATTTAGAAGTATGTGAAGGTCACCACAAGGTTAAAGGTCAGCAAGCGGTCAATGACCTTTTTGACCCCAATGTTTAAGTTTTTCCAGCAAGTTTCTATTATGGCGCATAACTTTGCCCCCATTTGCCCAATTGTGACCAAACTTGGGTGGTAGATGTCTCGTAGGGAGCTGAAGGTCACATAAAGGTTAAAGGTCACTGGCAGGGATCAATGACCTTTTGAGCCCAATGTTAAGGTTTTTGAGCAAGTTTGTACGCGATGCTGGGCGAGACACATTATGGCTACCACTTTGTTTATTTATAATTTGACTATTTATTTCATATTCATTTATTTACTGTATTTGTTTGTATTAATAATTGTTTTCAGTGTTTGCTCAATTTATTCATCACCTCATCATCTATTGTGCTCTAATACATGTACATATATCATGTTAACACCCATGAAAGTTTGCATGACATACAATAGTGCATGCCAGAAATGGGTATCGTTGCACATAGACAAAGACCCTTACTCCGTCTATGATCCTAAGGGCCTTTTTCCAGTCACAAGGTGATGAACTGCATCTCTCAGGTTTGTGTTGGCTGTTACAGAATGGCATAGCTAGGACTTCTCATCAACGGGGGGAGAACAACTTCAAGGAGGAGAGCAACTTCAAGGGGGGAGACAAATTCATCCTCTCCTCCTCAGATCTTACTGTTGAACTACAATGTGTAGGCCTATTGTGTGTGTTTATGTGTGTACATGTTTGTGTGCCAGATGGACTGTTAGCATCTGTATGTGTGTGAATTTGTGTTCTTACTTGGGGGGGGTTCTAAGTTCTAACTATTGTAGTTTGGCATTCGGAAGGCTATTTGGCCGTTAATTTTGTGATGCAGAAATACATGTACCTTTGGCTTGTTTTTAATTTTTATTTAATTATAATTATTCATTTAAATTCTTATCTGTTCAGGGTCTTTCCTGGAATGAAGATTATCTCTTTCTGCCCCATACTTTCCCCCTATCCCATTTCACCATATTTTGCACTTGAGATCACCATGAACTAATGTATGATCATGTTTCAGCCAGCTTGCATCCCATTTCAGTGATAATTATCTTTGCCCTGACTACTGATCCGGGCTGCTTAGCAACTGATAGGGTACACCATAGGCCGCACTGTATCCAGGAATTTGCAGTGGGATGAAAATTCATGTATTTGTCAACTTATTAACT
>JZLH01S0009160.1:1654-19245 GCA_001188425.1 Eucidaris tribuloides
GTTTTCAGACCAGTAAATGAATACGATAGCCGTACATTATGCTATGTGCTGCCAATATATTGCTGGCTTAATATACCAAACTAACCTCCACGAGTAGTGTATTTATTACTCAGTTTGGCGGCTTACATTTGAAATTCAATGTTGCCACAATATTTAACACCATCAGAACATGTCGTAATCCTCTCCTCGCAAATTAATTCGTTTACTGCATTCATTTTCATTAAACGTTAAAAAAATGCCTGAACTCCACCGTATAATAATGCAAAGACATTTATTGTACCACTACAAAACACCTACACAAGAATGCGTTGTGTACTATTCCGAAAAGCTTGTAGGACTTATTTGTAGTGTGATCGAGTTTTCTTTGTGTACATGCGTTTTTTTTTTAAACTACGGCGGTAGTGAATAGCGATTAGATAGGCAAATGCTAAATTGAACTGTGATAATACGTAGTCAAACAATTTCTTTGAAGGCAAACCCCATTACAATATCGATGCAGCTGGCAAAATCAGGGGCGATATTTGAATTCATTGATATGCTTTTTTGTGATAATTTATACGGGTTAAAGCTTACGCACGCACACTTAATTGGTGCATGGAGAGAGAGAGAACCATGTGAAAAGTATGCGTTAGAAGCACTATCACAACTTTCATGGATTTGACTTTGAATTTCTGCACATAGGTTATATTGAATTTAATCATTATTGTAGATTCTAAGTACTACTCTGATTACTATTATGATTAAAATGTACAATAAAGATTACATTATAAACACTAACGAATATTAATGCAATAATCAATAGTCCTGTTATAATTCGTCTTTTCATCAAAATATTTGAAATAAGACTTATTATCACAAGTCTTATAGTAGACTTATAACAATTTTAGTTAGCTATTGATGATTTTTCGAAAAACATTGAAGATCAAAATAAACAAGCATTAATCATTAAAAAGGGATAATATCTCATATTCATGTAAACCTACTATATTTCATTGATTTTGCATTTCAGTTATATCTGATAATGTTTATAATAAGCGAAGACATTGCCAACTTGAACGTAAAACACAGCAAAAATTATTTTAAGCAATTGTTTACCGTTGTTTAAGCCTGTCATTCTAACAACATTGTTTAACATTTTTAAACAACCATGAAGATGGAATCCGTCTTTTAAACGATATTGATAAAAATTTGAACAACGCTGTCCAAAATTTAGCCAATATTGTTTGAAAGACAAATTCCACAATCATGGTTGTTTAAAAATTTTTAAACAATGCTGTTAGAGTGACGAGCTTAAACAATGGTAAAGAGTGTTTAAAACATTTAAACAGAGTTTTTGCTGTAAACGACCCTTTTATAATACGGTACATCCCATGACCCGGTATTTGCTTAAAATGTGAAGGTGCCCTGTATTGTTATTCCTGAGATAAACATGAGAATAATATGATACTTAAATGAGCAAAGCATTTTTAATTTGGGTGATTTTTTTTTTACTCCGAATTATAGCAAGCATCATTTATGCTGTCAGTCAGTATGATGTGCATGCTTGAGGATAGCTGCCCTTTGCTGTGATTTCACTTTCATGTATGCATAACATGGAAATATAATCAGCTATTGAACAATGATAGTCAATGATTATCTTAAAGGGGCCGACGCCAAGGCTTTCACTTTCGACATGAAGTAAAAACAATCAATTTCATCAACATTTCCTCACATTTGCTGTTTTAGTCATGTTACTTATTTGAGGAAATATCGTATATTTCTCACATTTCTATAGGTTTATTTGCGAGTCGGTGAAAGATAAGTCGTTCAACCTTAATTTAGTACATAATAATACATACGTATAGTTTGGAATGGCCAATTTAGAGTTGAACATTTCCCAGTCAATCGTTCTGGATACTCAACTCCATCTTGGGTGCCTAAAAATATCTTCATAATTTTATCATTATTAAGCTGACGATATTTTAACTTTGGTGTTTGCAATAATAATAATGATAATAATAATAATAATAATAATAATAATAATAATAATAATAATAATAATAATAATAATAATAATAATAATAATAATAATAATACATATGATTTTTATTGCGCCAAATCCACTCAGGAGAGTGCTCAAAGTGCATGTGTTAGAAAAAGTAACAGTGATATGGAGTAGAAATATAAACTACGAGTGAAGAATTAATAGAAAGCATTGAACAAGAGAGTTTTTGACTGCTTTTAAATATATCCGGTGAGTTGTATCCTGATATTGTTTGCGAAACATGAGGTTAACTTTTGATTAAAAGGTATCGGTCTCCTTTGTCCGACGCTAATATTGTACATTTGACATTTTTTCGGAAAGGCCACTGCAGAGTTGAAAGTATCCCCAGTGAATTTTGGCTTGTTTTGTGATCGATAATCTCTCAATATTTCGACTTCGGTATCTACATACTATAAGTGCTTTTAACCAGTTGGAGACGAAGAACCAGTTAACTCGTATTGGGGTCTATGAAAAATGCGTGTTATAGTGAAATCAAATCGTCTCCAACGGGTTAAGAGGAGACCACCGAGTGCACGATCCTTCACGTATCAAACACAGATGTAGCGGTGTTGGATCGCTTTAATCAAAGGAACTTGATACGGCTTCCTCGCAGCTGTGGTATAGAGGTTTGCAGCAAATTTGCTGTTAATCACCTATCTTTTAAACTTGTATTATCTATAAATAGGGGTTACTCGTATCGAAGTGCCTCTTGGTCTCTGCTGAAGTGTGGACATTTATTGTTGAAAACGAACAAACATCAAACATAAATTGAACGATATAGATTCGTAGTAATGTGTATATATTATGTACATATACGTGACTTGTATGTATATTTACATGTATAGTGAAATGAATTCACGGAAGGTATAGTTTAGCTTCTCAGTTTATTCTGTGTGTGTGTGTATGTGTATGTGTATGTTTGTGTTTGTGTTTTTGTGTGTTTTGTGTGTGTGTGTGTATATGTGTGTGTGTGTGCTTTGTGTGTGTATGTGTGTGTGTGTGTTTGTGTGTGTGTATGTGTGTATATGTGTATGTGTGTGTGTGTGTGTTGTGTGTGTGTGTGTATGTGTGTGTGTGTGTGTGTGTGTGTGTGTGTGTGTGTGTGTGTGTGTGTGTGTGTGTGTGTGTGTGTGTGTGTGTGTGTGTGTGTGTGTCAGTGTTTATAATAATTGTTATCATTTACTTCTCAAACAAACTGCTCGAATAGGATATATCTAAGAATATTTTTATATATACATACATTATAATGTTTAGTATGCGACTGTAGTCATGCATCAGCTCCCTCTGTATTGTATTGTCATGGTATCGTATATAGAAAATGGATTAAATTTACATCAAACTGCTGCTGTGTTTAAAATTCCCAATGATACATTGGTAAATGATAAATAGACGTTTTCTTTGATACCAAGATTTTAATTTTTGATTTGATGACGGTCAGATAGATGCGTGGATACATAGATAAAGAGTGTATGGTTGATATTTTCAATGCTACTTTAACCAAACTGTCGGTGGTATTCCTCGATTGCAGCTCAAATTTCATCTCTTTTATTCATCTCATATCCATTTATTTACTTTCTTTATTCCGTCTAGGTTATTCACTTTTCATTCATGCATTTCGCCAGGCGTGTATTCATATGTATATCAATTATTGCGGATACATTGCGTATACTTATCAATAATTCATTCGTTTATCATACGTGTATTTCATACATTTTTATTGCGTATGTATTATTAATTCATTCGTTTATCATTCGTGCATTTTATGCGTTATGCCATTTCATTATGGATGCGGAGGGGATAAAGGATGCAGCCATCACTCCTGATTTTTCGAATCCGGATTGCTGGACGGCTGTCAGTGTCTTACACCTCGCTGCTTCATTGCTTCAATTACAGTGAAAGTTAACGGATCATTAACCAATTCCAACGTGTCTTGTTACGTTTGTTTTTCTATTTATCAATGTGTCCCTCTTTCTCTTCGCCTTACTGAAGGAAGAAGGTATCGGGGCGGGAGGGGGAGGGGAGTGGAACACTAGCCCCGCCCCAAGAACAAAAATAACATGGTAACAGGTGTTCTTTCGGTGTCCCTTCTGCCATTATAGTGTTTCCCCCCTTTGCAACCCCTCCCCAAAAAATGAAAATATTTTGTGCTACCTATGCTCCTCGCTCACGGAAAGGAATGAGGTAGAGGCGGGGGGGGGGCGTGTAACACATTCCCCACTCTAAGCACAAACATTATCTACTATGGTGATATGTATCTTCCTCTCACACGCTGCTCCCCCTCTTGTGTCCCTCTTTCGTCCCATTAGTCTGTTTCCCCAGTCCTTTGCTACCCCTCCCAGGAATCTGATAAAATATTTTGTGCTACGCATGCTTCTCGTTCCAGCGGAAAGGAAAGAGGTGCGACGGGGAGGGGTGAAACACTTATCCCCCCAAGACCAAAATAACATGGTGTCTAGTATTTATAGGTGTCCTTCAGTCATCAATAGTACTTTTTCGCCCCTTTGCAACCCTCCCAACAATCGAAGATATTGTGCTACCTTATGCTCCTCCCTCACGAAAGGAATGAACGGTAGAGGCGGGGGGGGGGGCTGTAACACATTCCTCACTCTAAGAACTAGTGAAAAATAACATGGGTGTTAGGCAGTGTTGCAATGACCTCCGACTCTCGACTCGACTCCGAACCCTCGACTAGACTTGTGAGGCGCTTGTTCGCGACCTTCGACCCTACGTACTCCTGCTCTCGAGCGTAAACGAAACATTCTCTGATCGACCGACAGCCTTCCGACCGTCCCCTTCATGACTCGACTCAGACTCGTGACTCGACCACTAGCTGACCTCTCGACTTGCGAATCATCCGATCTCGGACTCAACGGCATGATTGATCGACTCGACCCTTCTTGGCACTCGACTCGACTCTCGACTGTTCGTGACTCGACCTGCACATCATCCTATTTAAGTAGCAACACTTCCCCAAAAATTGTCATTAATTGGCATCTCGTTAGATCTAAATATTGAGCTCTTTGAGCCTTCCCTCCATGTTGCCCTTCTCGACTGCTGTACTAGTCTAGCACTACTATAGTACACGCATGCTATAGTTGCATAGCACTGTCCTTCTCCACATTCCAAGCAATCGCCCCACCCCTCCCCCCTCCTAAAAAAACCAAAAACCTCTAGGCTCTATATACCTTTAATCTCTTTCATATAGACTCTTTGTATTGCCATATCAGGCAAATGCCTCTAGATAAACCCTCCTCCTCCCTAAACACTGTAACTAATAACTATACCTGTAACTTGCCTGCATGCCACTGGCGATGATGAACTGCATGTCTGTCTCTATCACAGAGTAGCGTCACACCTACTTGATGTCACAAGTCCGTTCTGGGGGTGCGACTCAGGGGCATGAGGTACTCATTGCATACAATTTCTTATCACATTCGTACTCCACTTTGCTTTATTTGTAACGCATTTTCTCAAACAAATTTGATACCAGTATTAATGTGCAGTGTACTCTAATTTTAGTCTATTTATAAAGCATGATCAATGCCATACCCTCTTCCTCTCTTTCTCCTCTTCTTCTTTCTTCTTCTTACTTCTTCTTCTCTTCTAAATTAACTTCTTACTTGTACTTCTTCCCTTCTTCCTCTTCTTCTTCTTCTTTCTTCTTTCTTCTTCTTCTATCTTCTTACTTCCTTCTTCTTCTTGCTTCTATCTTGACTTTCCTTCTTCTTCTCTTCTTCTTCTTCGTCTTCTAATTCTTCTCTTAACAGCTCACAACACTTAAATATTTGGTATATTTTTTCTTAAAACTTGTGATAGTAAAAACCCCCGCGACAGCAGTGTTGAGAGATGTGACCGCGTTTAAACAAGAAAAGACTTTTAACCAGTACGAACACAGCATTGCTGGAATCTTCCGGTGACAGGGCCCGTGAGCCGACCTTCGGGTGCGCCGCCCCTTGACCTAAATGGGTCTGAGAACTCAAAGAACTACCTAAGCCAAGCCAGCAGCAATGGGCATACAGTAAGCTGTGCAGTGTAAACAGTGCCCAATGCAATAGACTACATAGGGTCTAACACAGCATTCCGTACCAACGCATGACAACAGGCTGGCATACTTGAGAGTAATTGTAGATTTCTGTTACTGTTATTAAATGAATGATTTATAGACGCTGAGAATGAGTGAAGCTAGATATCTAGTAGTAGAGGCGCTGGTCCGTAAACACGGATCGTCCGTCCTTTGATAACACGACGTTGTCCCATTTAGGATTTCTTCATTCATAATTCACACACAAAAAATGGGAAAGTACAGTCCCTGAAACTTGCCGATCAAAATGAGTGGCGCTAAGCTTCATGTTTACATATGGGGTTTTCAAAATAGGTTGGTGGCAAGAGGCAAGTCATAACAAAGATGGTCGAATGGGGTATCAGATGACAGAGATCTATTGATGCACACCCGTACCCCGGGGTAGCCGGTGTGGCAGCGCGCCCTTTTTGTTGTTAAAGAAATGTAATTCCTTTCCAGCTTATGTAATCGCTGAATCAGTGGGTGATGCCAGAGGCTGTGCAAGTGCAACAAAAAGGCATAAAAGCTTACTAAAAAAATGGTAGATAATGAAGTATAAAATGTGTTATTTTCACCCTTATTTCATTATTTTTACATAATTTGTAAGCCCAGGGTAGATCTACTACACTCTGAAAAATAAATAATAAAGGTTTAAAATAATTAACAAAATGGCGGATTATGCTAGTTGGTACCCCAGGGTACAAATACTAGCATCATTCGGTTTCAGTCAACTCTAGCCCTGTAGATCTATACTTAACTAGAATCTACTGTCTAATAGTCATGAGTCTAACTTTTAGATCCTCCTATGACGAAGACAACCTCACCCATGGCCAAGCATGCTAGCGACAGTTGGTCTGTTGTCTATAATGTATCAAAAGGATTCCACTGTACATGTTTTGGGTTAGAACCGTAGAAACTGAATATGTGGCAAATGGAATGAACAAAAAAGCATTTAAGTGTTTGTAAAAAAGTTAAAATCAATGCAAATCTTCTTGCCATGTAATGGAATAATGAATAATGAAAATAGTTCCCTCATTATGGGTGAAAAAAAAATCGTGATGGGAACCTCATAATCAAGTTCTCATATAGCCCTATCTGTTCACATGTATTATTCAATTGTTTCCATAATTTCCTGGATTTCATGAGCGGCAATTATTATAAAAGTGATCCATTTAACCCCTGCTCCGCCTATATTTCAAGGGTTTACGACATGTATTTCAATGCATTGTGACCAATTTTAAAACTTGGTACATTGCCTAGACATACTAATGTTGGCATCTGAGTTACATGTTTTATCTCTTTACGGTGCACATCACTAAGTGGTCGAATTTTGAGAAAGCTGTCATGTAAAAAAAAAAAAGACCGGAGAATTTCTTTGATTAAATAAGTGGTACCTCTCAACCTCATTGATAGATAATAGTGGTGGTGTAGTTTCAAATTCTGATGCATAAATTCAATGAGGGGATATTGCCTTCTGACTGTCCATACCCCATCATTTGCTGAAATACTCCATAAATTTCTATTTAAAAAATAGCATGTATATATATAGTCTATGTCTATGAAGGTTGATATATCTTACTTGGAATGAACGATTTGACGATTTGAAAGGTTGTCCCTTGAGGTATACTGTTTTATGGATTGCTCATTTGTGATTTAAACTTTTATAACTGGGTTAAAATTGGTAGTTAAAGTTACAGGCAGATGAATGTACACTCCCTTTTGATGTACTGAAACATTGGCCATGGTACATGAAGGCTAAAAGGTATTTGGAGGCAGTAATGGATGAAATGAGTACAATATGTGCATGTTTTCCCGCCATTTTGAAAAGTATTTATGAAGCATATACATGCATTGTTCAATGAAAATAGACTTGCCTCAGATAAATAGTGAAATATTAGTAGAATTTAGATTTGGTTTTCAGCTTACAGAAAGAAACAATTCACAAGGCCATCAGAGCTCAATATGGAGCTTTATTAATAAAACATAATTCTAACAGATTTTTAAAGGAGCTATACATAAAACATATCAAACTAGGGTAATGCAACATCTTTTAGAGTAATTTTCATCTAGATTTGCAATCTGACTTCAATTCTCCGATGCAAAGTTTCAGGTTTTGAGTTTCACTAAAATAAAAACTGTTTGGGAACGCCCATATTTTTTGGCCCCGATAGCAAAACAAGCTGTTTATCATGTTGACGTCATCAAGGGGACGCCCGCCTCTGCGACTGAGCTTGATTGCGTAATAGTACAACGCATACGAACATCTGTCGGCAGTAAAAACAACCAACTTCGGGATCATTTTTTAATCATTATATTGCATAGAATGGTAGTTTCCTAAATCATCTGGAGTGATTTCAGGATCAGAGATTTTCAGAGACTGACTCGTATCTTAATTTGATGACAACTAAGCCAGCAAAGTAAACGAAATTTTGCTGCCAGGTTTTTGCCAGAACGCAAGACGAAGCGACACTGCAGGGCCACACAAGCCGTTACGGGCCGACATGAAAAATCAGGATATGAGAGACTATTGGAAACAATTATTGTTAATAATGTAATGCATAATTCAAGCTATGAGTGTAGATAGTTTTACGTAATTTGAAGTTTGTCATGATAACATACTGAACATTAATTTTAATGAAAGTGTCTTGCTTTTTACTTGTTGTCGGTCAGTGATTGAATCCTTGCATTGCACGCCGCGAGTGCAGTATAGTTGGCTTAGGCGGCGCGTGCAGGCCGTTGGACAGGGGTCAAGTCCTGTAGCTCCCGCCGATGCAGGGGTCAACTTCTTGCCCCTCGATGTTGGACAAGATCGACTTGCCCCAAATGTATACACACTCACGACAGAATGGTCCGGTAAATCTGACGGCTTCGAGTAGTTTTCTTCGAATAATTGTGAAAGTTATCTGAGTTGATCGTTCTAATTTTAAAATTACAGAAATGTTCGAAGAAAAATTCCACGAGCCGTCAGATTTACCGGACCATTCTGGGTGAGTGTGTATACATTTGGGCTAGTCGATCTTGTCCAACACCGAGGGGCAAGAAGTTGACCCTGCATCGGCCGGGAGGCTACGGGACTTGACCCGCTGTCGAACGGCCAGCGCCTGCGCGCGCGCCGCTAAGCCTAAGCCAACTATACTGCACTCGCGGCGTGCAATGCCAAGGATTCAATCACTGACCAACACAGTAAAAAGCAAAGACACTTTCATTAAAATGCTTGTTCAGTATGTTACATAACATACTTCAAATTACGTAAACTATATCTACACTTTAGCTTGAATATGCATTACTTACCAATAGTTGTTTCCAATAGTCTCTAATATTCCTGATTTTCATGTCGGCCCGATCGGCTTGTGTGGCACTGCCGCAGGCGGTGTCGCTTCGCGTCTTGCGCTTAAACCTGCGGCAAAATTTCGTCTTAGTTCTTGGCTTAGTCGTCATCAAAATTAAGATGCGAGTCAGTCATGGAATTCTGATCCTGAATTCACTCCCAGATGATTAGGGACGGCCGAATATGCCATAATAATGATTAAAAATGACCTCAAAGTTTGTTGTTTACTGGCGACAGATCTTTTAATGTTCGTATTGCGTGTACTATTACGCAAGTCAATCCCGCTCGCAGAGGAGCGGCGTCCCCCTGATGACGTCGGAGGTCACGTGATTACGCAAGCAACGCTTTCTTCTGCAATCTTTTTTGTGGGCGGGGCGAACTGGCGTAGAAATTAATGATATTTCATTCTTAAGTACAGTATTATTTTAAATATTAGATGATTTCCCAGTAACTTTCGATAGTAATGGTATTCCAACAACAACTAACTATCATTAAAACTCATTTTCATGAGTATGTCCCTGGAACCTTTAAATGTTTTATGGTTATAGTAAAACTAAAGCCAAAGTATAGTTCTGGTGACAGATGAACTTTTTATTCACTGTTTCATAGCTTCAAGTAGGAAGGTTGTTGATGAGCAATACATGTAGTTCACATGTATGAAGGGCTGAAGGCAGATGTTGATACATAGGTTAAATTTCAAGGGTCATTAAACTTTGCATAATTTTGCTATTTCATAGTTACTTACTTCAAAAGCATTTATTGGTATCAGTGCTTGGTAGGAATGGCATTGTGATGCACATATAAAAGCATATAAGTTTCATGCGATGATGGTTACCCATTAAAGCCACAGGCTGCAATGACCACAGTTTAAAAAAAATATGAACTACAATAATCCTTTGGCTGTGTCTTGATAAGATCTAAAAATGAAGCCCTGAAAAAATGTTTATTTCAAAATGATGATTTAGGCTTTAAGAAAGTGAAAATCTTCCAGCAACCCCAGTTGACGCATCACGCCTGCCCATTTCCCTGCCATAGACTTACTGTGTGTAGATCTGGCTTATTTATCCTCCACCGGAGTGGAAATTGTTTATTGAGTGCAATATCTGCCAGTGGCAGCATAGCTTCAAACTGTTGTATCTCTAGGATATTTTATCCTTTAAACACACTACTATATAGCCAGATATCAAAGTTTAACAATTTTTTTTTAAATTGAAGCCCCACAATGTTTAATATCTATCAGCTTTAACGCATATTGTGAACAGAGAGTTGGGGGGGGGGGGCCGGTGTCAATATACTATTATTCATTATTTAATTCGCCATGGCACTTTAAATATGAGCATTTACTGTTGAGTATTGAGCTATATTTGGTATGTATGTTTCATGTACTCATACTAAGTTGTCATTATTGATTTTCACCTTAATCGAAATGGGAAGGGGTTGATGAACTGATGAACTATTTACTGTTCTTAGCAAGCATCAAATGCACATGTTCTTGATCAGTATGATGATAGCTACTTGTTTCTGTCATTGCGTATTGTCAACAATCACGAACTGATTTGTTTTTTCATAACGTTCATACATCTATGTTCACTACAGTTTAATAACATATTCTTCTCTAAAATTTGTATTTGTTTTTTTCCCTTGCTAGTTGCAGAGTGTTCATACTTATTACCCAGACTTGAGCTCATCAATTCAATACTCCCTAAACCTAAATTAATGTTCACCTCTTTTCTAAATTTAAGGTGTGTAGGCGCTACCATGCGTATATTTCGTTTAAAGAAGTATGTAGGTTTACATGATTAGGTGTACATAATAATTGTAGGATTGGTACTAAATCTGTCTATATCTGTCGTGTGTAGTATTCATGTTGTACTTGGATCAGTTGGGTGGTAAATGTGTGGGTCTGTCATAGTACAGGAAGTCGGGCTACCATATCAAATTGAAATAGCAATCAAGTATTTACTACAAAATCCACGCTTGAAGCTCGACTCGACTCGACTTGCTACATTGCGTCGACAGTCGACTTCGACTCTGACTCGAATTTCTGTTGATCGAGCCGACCTTGACCGACGCGTAAAAGAATGACCTCGACTCGACTGCGAGACCGAGGCCTCCTCAGCAGCTGGACTCGACTTGACTCGTGATCGACCTAACTACTGACTTCGACTCGACTCGCGACTCGACCTCTTATCGACTCGACTCGATCCTACCTTGACTCGACTCGACTCGATTACAACACTGGGTGATAGTATCTACAGGTGCTCCCTCTGTGTCCCTTCTGTCATTAGTGTTTCCCCCTTTGCAACCCCTCCCCAGGAAATGAAAATATTTTGTGCTACCCATGCTTCTCGTTCACGGAAAGGAAAGAGGTAGCGACGGGGAGGGGGTGGAACACTTACTCCACCCCAAGAACCAAAATAACATGGTGATAGTATCTATAGGTGTCCCTTCAGTCATCATAGTACTTTTCCCCCTTTGCAACCCCTCCCCAAGAAATGAAGATATTTTCTGCCACCCATGCCCCTCGCTGAATGCAATGCGACAGCGAGACTTGAATTGTGATTGTGAGTATACTCGCGTGAATGCACAGTCTTGTGCGGGAACGTGTTTCATGTTCAAACATGCATACGCATTTCCTTTAAAAATCACAATGAGATTTTTTTTTTATGCTTTGAAATTTCATGTGAAGAGACGTATTGAATTCAGTATATACAAGAAAACATAGTGTAGTTTATATATCCACACCGAAATCAAAATCCTCTGTCCTATCCATGCTCCTCGTGCACAGGAGCTGAATGCGGCGGCGAGATGCTTGAATTCTGATCGTGAGTATACTCGCGTTAATGCACAATCTTGCGAGAACGTGTTTTTATGTTCAAACATGCATACGCATTTCCTTTAAAAGTCACAATACTTGTGTATAACGAATGATTTTTTTTTAAACTTCATGTTTAGAGACGTATTGAAATCAGTATATAAAAAGAATATATATTTATATAATTATGTATAAAGCGCCTTGAGTATTTAACTAAAATGGATAATGGCACAATAAAAATCCCATGTATTATTATTATTGTTGTTATTATTATTACTTACACGTCTATACTATCTGGAGAATTTGTCATACTCATACTCGATAATTTATTTGATACTACAAATAAAACAGACGGCCAACAAACGACAAAGGGGAAAATAACACTCATGAATTACGCGGGAACAAAAAAAACCCCGTACTATTTGATGAAGTCATATAGAAAATTTTACCACGACAGTCCTCACTACGTCCTATGAGATAAACTAACGTCATGACTTATAGTTCGTATTCTTAATTATTGGTTTAATTTGTATTTCTTGGCTAGTTTTCAATGGTATACCATAGATGGGTATACCACGCACATTCGTCACACACATACGTAGACCTACGTGCACCATACAAAATTAAAAAGATTCTCACTTAGATGAAACATGAAAAGAAGGTGGGATGTTACCATAGTTATTCGAGAAATACAACAGTGTATACATAATGACTGAATTATGCGTATCAGCCTATGTGTACGTATGTATGTGCGTATATGCGTATGTGTGTGTATGTGTGTATGTGTGTGTGTCTGTCTGTGTGTGTGTATGTGTGTAGTCACACGCACCTCGTGTTGGTGCTTGCTTGTGTGCCTGTTTATGTGTGTATATTCGGATGTTTGGATGTATGTATGTTCGGACGTGTGCTATGTATTTAAAGGTAAATGACACGATTGGGGGTAGTCCTCAACTTGGGCTGAAACTACTCTAAAATCCAGTAAACTATGCAAGGATTCTCCTGTGAAAATCTTGTAGTCAAACGTTGACTCATTCTACAATAAACAATGCCAACATCACTCGTAGCACGGAAACCTGCTGTGTGTCTCTCTATGGGGCTTATTTTTATCGTCCCCGGAAAAAAATAAGATACTCCTATGTTTATCCTTGATTCTCCTGAAGTAAACAAATTACAGACAAATCCTCCCAGGTGGGAGATCCTCTCCTGCTAGTGTATAGTTGGTGTATATTTCAACTCATTTGGTTCTGGCATTTTCAAGTGTTCCCAATCATGTCACTAACCTTTAAGATACATGTGCCGTGGTACAACTATGGAAATGATTAATTAATCAATATTTTTTTTTGATAATGTATGTGCGAAATGTGCCATATCGTACAAATCTATAACATGTATTGCACTGCTATGTGGTTCAAATAAATACTTTATAGTATAGTAAATTGTGAAAATTTCAAGCAATCACTATAGGGTCATTTATTGTAAAGGTAAATAACACTTAGTTTTACGGTATCTTTTGGTATTTTCTTAATAACATAACGTATTTTCTTAATAACATAATTTACTAGAAAGTTTTGCTATTCATTTTTTTTAAATGCAATAATTCATCACGTAGTCTAAACAACCGTAACCTATAGCAACAAAAGATCAAAGTGTATCTTAAATAGTACACAATAACACTGCCCACTAATTACATTGAGAAAATCGGTACAACGTTCATTGGACATTCACATCCAAAATGAGTGTATAATTTAACATCCTTAACATTATCAAAAATCTTAACTATGAAACATAATTCTCACAAATCTAAATTCTTAAATCATTGAACTCGGTACAGTTAAACACTCAATACCTATAATACCCCCATATCACCCAGAAACAAAATCGAATTGAGAAAAAAACAACATCCTAAGGCCTGCAGCCTTTTAACACTCGTGATTATTCAAACATAGTTTTTTTTTCATCAATCTCCTAAAAATCCCGAAACTTTACTCGCCCTGTCACTAAATGCGCTATTACCACATAAGTACCGTTGAAGATGAATATTATGGGGAAGTCGTTTGTAAATAAAGACCATCGTCAAAATTTATTACGGTTCGATGACATTGTGACGTTATATGCTGTACATAATACTATACCCATTCCAGTATGCATGCAATATGGTTTAATACTCATTAACCTCTTTTGCAATCCATGTTAGATGTGCAATAACAGCGTTCAATGACCATTGCACCAATTTTCCACTGGTACTCAATGGCCGTGGTAATGGCTATTTTTATCGCATGAGTGTGCCTTCTGTATGACATCGATTTTCACAAAATGAGTCTTTGAACCGAATCATCACATGCTTCGTGCCTTGATATTTTGCCCGTGTGCGTGTTTTCCCGTTTTTTCTGACAGAAAGTCCGTCGGCCGTACTTCCCCATTAATGAGAAATCGAATTTTGTAATATCACGTATAGGTTAATTTGTTCAACAACCCTCGTCATGCTCGTCATATACTTCCTTTTCTCGGGAGCATTTCCTCACTATCTTCCTCGATTTCAACCATTGAACATATGTAATGCAAAATAGAATGCTGTATTCACAAACTAGACATCTTGAGAAATGGTAGCTGCTTGCGGGAAAAAATGTAAGTTTGAATAGTGGATGTTTGGTCGATGCAAAAGAAAAAAACAACAATAAAAAAAGTCCCACCAGTAAATAGAATACCAGTTTTTACCAGGGTTTTTATCATTTTCATCTTCATTTTGTGACAGCAGCAAGAACGTGTAATATATATAAAGGATATATAAAGGATATATAAAGAATAATATATATATAAAGGATTTATGTACCTGTCTACACCTCTCGTATACACTGATTTCATTTTATATTTTATATTACAAGATATTTGTAGTTTGTAAAGAGAACAAATATTCCCTTTTCTCGAGGAGAACAAGATATTTCAAAGTTGTTCATTTTGCCTTGTGGTCAGCATAATAGCTTACGTGGGAGTTCAACCCTTTTGAGGAGCAATTTATTATCAAACAATTACCCAGGTGAAGGGAAATTTCCAATATTCTAGAAATGGTGAGTACTAATGAAATTTTTTTCGCCATGAAGTACAAAATGCAACACTCAATTCTACCTGCATGTACGGCATGTTAAGTAAATCGTCAATATGGTATACAACGAAGTACATTGGTTTCACTCCTCAATCTCAAAATTTGAGCACTTTTTTGAGTTTTTTGTATTATTGCCACTTTAAGTTGGTGGAACCCCAATTACATATTTGTCTACATCCAAGAAAATTAAATTAATTTTACAGTGACAATGGCAAAATACAATCACGTGTAAGATGGAGAATGGAACAAGAAACACGAAACATAAAGAACATACAAAAGCGATGAGGGAGAAAACACAAGAGAAGAAATTGAAATGTAGAAAGGAAGACTATGAGAAAACTGAAAGGAGAGGAAGAAGAAGGAAAAGCAGAAGCAGAAGAAGAAGAAGAAGAAGAAGGAGAAAAGAAGAAAAGAAGAAGAAGAAAAGAAGAAGAAGAAGAAGAAAAGAAGAAGAAGAAGAAGAAGAAGAAAAGAAGAAGAAGAAGAAAATACGAAGAAGAAGAAGGAGGAGGAGGGAAAAGAAAACGAGGGGAATACGGAGAAAGCTCATTGCCACTTGACAACTCAAATTACATCTAACATCTCTCATACTTATTATAATAACTAGAAATATATTTCTGGGATTTAAAAAAAAAAATAAGTAATCCATATGTTTCAAAACATTTATTAGTCTTTCCCTAAGAAGGAAAAAAATTCATACATGGTGTTTAACTTAAATATATGGTCTCATCAATGAATGCAAATGTTGGCGAATGAAAACGTGAAGAAATATACAGTCCCTTTAACATGCATAGGCGCTAATGTGACGAAAATAATAGGTGATACATAGTTTTTACCCCTTTCTTCATCGTCAACTTGATCACGCCGACTTATCGCTCCCTAACCAATACAGTACATGCAATGTAAGAGACGAAAGGTCGGCAACGCGTTCATACTTTTTTTTCTGATCATATTTTTAATCGTCAATATTATAATTACTGCCACACAGAGAACCATGGCACCGGGTTACTTCGATTATCGATCCAGAAACCCGGGCAAGCGTGTGAAATGAAATTGAACGTAAATATGAAATTTTATATGAAATACAGCATCATATAGAATCGAGGAGGGAAAGAGGTCCTTGTCGCAATAATAGGCCTGGCGTGCCTACGTCAGATGTACACCTGCTTCGAGGATGTTGATGGTTTGCGATGCAAAACCCAGACCTGTCCGCCTTTCATTGACATTAGGTGATGGATGTAGTTATAGGAGGGCTTAAACTAATTATAAATGTCGCCAGAGCATCTTTGTATCTAGTTTCTTCCGCGTGTTTAATCTCGACTTTATTTCCTTTCAATATATATACGTACGTAGTAGCGAGATTCTGCATCAGGAAAAGAATACAGTGATTAATCTGACCTCACTTAAAATGTGTACAATTACCACAACCAATTATTTAGGTTGCGTTGAGGTATGATCATGAAAATTACTTTCCACAAAAGCCATGTCACTATACATAAAAGGCGGATAGCGAGCTACATACAAAAATACAGGCTTGCAGCAGATAAAACTGTTCAACTGGTGAATTGTTTGATTAGTCACATATTTGGATGACCAATACACAGACAAAGAAATTGATTACTTTATAAGACAGATTAGCAGAAATATTTAGACTGCAATGCAGACTGAGTGAAAATAGATAGATAGATAGATAGATAGATAGATAGATAGATAGATGGGTGGATGGATGGATGGATAAATGTAGATAGACAATGGGATGGATAGATAGATAGTTAAAGATACGTATGAATAGATATATATTACGTGTACAATTATTTAACATGTTACTGTAATTAAAGAAAACGGACCGAATAATTTTTCCCTTTTATCCAGTGTCACACATAGTTTCAAAGTCATCTCAATATAATCGTGTATGTGTGTGTGTATGTATGAATGTATGTATGTATGTATGTTTGTATGAGTATGTGTGTTTGTATGTGCGTGTATGCGTGTGTTTATGTGTGTGTAAATGTGTGTGTATGTGTGTGTATTTTGTGTATGTGTGTGTATTTTGTGTATGTGTGTATGCGTTTGTGTGTGAGTGTATGTGTACATGTATACATGTGTGTATGTGTCTTATGTGTGTATGTGTGTGTGTATGTGCCTTTATAAGTGTGTCTGCGTGTACATGTGTGAGTATGTGTGTATATGTGTGTGTAAGTGTGTGTGTGTTTGTGCTTTTGAATATTTGTGTGTATGTATGTGTGCGTGTGTGAATGTGTGTGT
>JZLH01S0009163.1:0-12380 GCA_001188425.1 Eucidaris tribuloides
CCACCAAGGTCGTAACTGATCTGCCGCCCTCTAGATATATCCATTCAAACACAATCCCGACTCAACTCCTGCCTTTATTCGTGCGTGACGTAGTCTCCGTTCCAGACCATGCGAGTTTCTCTACTTCTAGAGTTCACTCACTCTCATCGATGAAAGCAAATTAAGACACTAGTCTTAGACAAAGTAGGGTGTCTCAAAAATAATAGCATGATTAGGGGCATTCCTCAACTTGAGCTAAATTTATTCTAGGATCATGTCAACTATGCATGGATTGTGCTGAGAAAATTTTGTGGTCAAACATTAACTCATTCTAAAATTCCTTACGTCAATACACCTTGTGGCAGGAAAATCTTTTGTGTAGCTCTCTTATGGGATTTATTTCCGTCGGACCTCGAGAGAAATAAAATACTGGTATGTCCATGCTTAATTATCCTTGAGTAAACAAATTAGAGACAAATCATTCCAGATGGGAGATTCACTCTAGCTGTTGTGTAGTTTCTACACACAACAAAAAGTAACTACACTGTACCCCCTTATTCAAATTACCATTACTTTTAAACGAAATGAGGTTTTGAACAATAATTTGACAGGAGTATTTCCTTACTCATTGACTAACGTCTGTGTGAAAATGTGATTGATCCGTCAAGCCATGCATGCACTGAGTACGCATTACAGGCAAAAAATGTCACTTTTTAAAAGTCACACGAGTCGTCTTTTATGCCAAAATAATGGTATATAATTTCATTTTTTGCTTTATTTATAATGTGTGCTCATTCAACCATGACACGGTTACAACCTCTCATGTTCGTAAAACATGTAAAGATACGTTTTGCTGAAAAAATATTGGATTTCAATTTTTTTCAATAAACTTAATGGATTTTACAGTTCCAAAAATTTCAGGAAGGAAGGAAATTTTTAAATTGAGCTCACTGTGGCGTAAAACATGCGAAAGGGAGGTATAGGGGTGTCAAACGATAAATGATTACCATAAATAGCGCATAATCATTTACCAGAAACAGAATTTGTCAAAATCCTGCATCACAAATCCCCAAAATGACCCTTGTGACTTTTGGAGAGTGACCCTTTGCCTCTATGTGCTCACTCATGTATGACATGACCGATCAATCACATTTTCACACAAAAATTAGTCAATTAGTGTAGAAACACCCTTGTTAAATTATTTTGCCGAAGACCATATCTTTAAAAAGTTATGGTATTTTGAAAAAAAGGGGGTAGTTACTTTTTTGTTGTGTTCATGTGTTTCAACACTTTTGAAACTTGTGACATTTTCAAGCGTTCCCAATCATGTCAGTAACCTGGTTAATCTAAACGTCTAGAAGTCAGACTAGGCGCGATAGGGATATTCCCTCCGGCCACTTTGGGTGCGTGTTTTATCCCTCGATAACGAAAACAAATACCGGCGACACCTCCATGGTGTTGATGAAATTAAATGGTATTAGGATTCGTGAAAAGGTCATGGTGTCAGGGGTATTCAAATGGAAATTGCCAGACAAAATTGCACTCTCGCACTCATTGCAAACAGTGTTGAAAAAACGCCCAGAAGCCCAGAATGATGACTTTTAACGCCCGAAAAATAGTAAAATTGTTATAGTCATTTGTTTCATTCTAAGTTTGAATGAGTTTCGTTCGAATTCGAAGTTTGAATTTGAGTTTCGTTCTAATCATATTTGATAACTTTGCATAAGCTTAAACGCATCATACGTTCACAGGTTTAACAAGAACACTGGAAGTTAATCAATTTAACATAGGAAATCACATTCAATTTAACTTGAACTGCTATATTTTCTGTATACTTGGTAGTTTTCCGTGCTGTATTATCGTATAGTAAATAACAAACGAATCAAAAGTAAACAAAACAAAAATGTATAAACTATGATTGAAAAAAAAGCATGAGAAAAGAATTTTGGAGGAAATATGCAAATACATTTGACGGATTTTTTTCTTCGCAAAGTACACATACAATTTGATGTTCACAATGGGCTATATCCCAAGCAAACTACAGAATGTCTCAAAAAATTGTGCAAGTGAAAAGCGCACTCTTTGGCAAATTAGAAAATACTTTCTGACATTATGCTTACATCAACGTCAAGAGCATAATAGTCTTAATGTCGTTAGTTCTATTCAATTTGTTTGCTTTAATCAGGAGATGTGTTGTAAAAAAGAAAGAGTAAATCACAACATTGTGCCACTTTTATGGGAAGAGGGCCTGATACTATCATTGACAGTAGTAAAGTGGCACACTTGTGATTTTATCACATGATTAAATCACGCAAATCGAAGCAAATTCAAAAGGCATTTGAAAGCTGAGACTATGCCTTTGACGTTGACGTATACTATTATGTCACAACAGTATTTTCTGATTGCCAAAGTGGACGCTTTCACTTGCACATTTTTTAGACACGCTATTAGATTGGCACACTATTTCTAACGGAAGAAAAATTCTAATATTGGTCGTTGTTCTCGATAAATCAATTCGATTCGCTCGGTATGATGTAAGACCCTAAAGTATAGCGGTACATCATCCTCGTAATAAAATAACTGTCAAATGCAGGGGAAAACACGAGTACAAAATTATCCTTGCTATAAATTACACAAATTGTTAATATGATCATTGTATTCACGCATGAATGGTCGGATATGACTTTATCATCGTAAAACAAAATGGTATCAGTACTTCCATTCAGAAGGATAGCCTAAACTATATTTATTCCTTTGTTTAGATAGATAGATAGATAGATAGATAGATAGATAGATAGATAGATAGATAGATAGATAGATTCATTTATTCATCTCATTTCGTGGCCAAAGGCCAAATTGCATGAGCTTTACAATTATACAATTAAAAGTATTCAAATCCATATACATGTACAATTAAAAATGCAAATACAACGCAAGTACATATAAACATTTATGAAACTAAAAGCACACCAATCGCCCGAACATTTGGCAAATAAGCAGTTCCCCTTCCCCACCCCAGTTTTAACGGAGTTGCTCCTTACGTATAAATCTTATGATCTCCAATTTGAAAGTCAACTTATTTGTCAGTGTCACCATTGTGAGAGTCATTTGTCGTTTTCAGTCAAAGATAATCACGTCCAACCCTGGTCATTAATAGACACCAGAATACTTTGATGTCGCTATCAACGAACTCCAGAATGAATCTATCTATCTACCTATCTATCTATCTATCTATCTATCTATCTATCTATCTATCTATCTATCTATCCATCTAATATCTATTCATCCAACTATCTATCTATCCATCTATCTATCTGAAATATTCCTTTAATCATCACAGTTCGTTTGTTTCTGATACATAAGTAGGGTTGTGATGACGCGAATTATTACTATTCTTTTTCTATTTTTGTTCTTTCCTGTATTATGCTAATTCTGCGGAAAACAGATCATCGTGCGGCTGGCAGAAGGTCGTTAGCAAATGCTCTAAACAGAAGGGCGTTAACAGTAAATTGCCTCATTATGAAACCCATATGCTTATTCCATATTTTTACGTTACGTACTGAAAGAAGGATTTGAAAGATCACAATACAAGTCATGTACTTTTATTTCATGTGAAATAAGCCAATGGTTATCACGTTACAAGCAATTATTGTTAAAGGGATCCCGAAATCGAATTAATAATGGCTTTCATTATGAAGAAACACCTTGACTTGTAAACAATTCGCCCTTAGATTCTTCATAACCCTTATCGTTTTAGCAAAAAATGGAACTTACTGGCCAAAAATGGTGAGGTTTGGGTTCACCGATTGATCGGCCGCTGAAAAAGTTGATTCGGCCGACTTCGGTATTGTGACGTCACATACAGAGATGCTTCCGGTAGTTGTACAGTTAATTTCTGAGAATTTTCGTTAAAAGTATTGGAAATGCATATTAGCGATGTCGGAATGACAGGAAACCTTCGGAGATGGTCAAGTACATATGAATGTTGATATTAAAGAAAAAAAAATTTCTTCCCCAGTTTTCGAATTTATAACAATTTTTATGAGTTATGTAACTGAAGTGAGGGGCCATCTCAGTTACATGACCGTACTGTCAAATACTAGGGCTAGGCCCACAAATTAGAGACATATTTATTGGTCTAGGCCTAATGGCCCTGGCCTAGGACTAGGTCCACCGTTGGGTGCAACTGCAAATTACAATTGACATGTCAAACTCAGTCATGATCATGTATCATCTTCGTTTTCTTGTTTGTGTATAATGCCCAACGTTCCACAAGGAACCAACCGGGCAGGTATGGTGCGCAGACTTTACCTCGACGGCTCGCACGTGTGTCGCGTGCGGCGTGCGAGTCTAGTCTGTCGACTAGGTGCGCAGATGTTGTTGGGGGTTGGCGCTAGGAGAGAACTAATCAATTTAATTTTGGTTGCTTTGCTCGATGTGATGGTTATGAGCAGCAAATTTGAAGTTAATTTTATCCTGGATAAATGTAACATTATTAACATAGGTCTACATCCACAGAACTATAGGCAGTACATTCCATTCCGGCACTAGTTGGCACTAACGTTAGATCTAGGCCTAAGTTTAGTGTTTGAAATAGATCTAACCGACATAACTCTATGAAGTTTAGGTCGAGACTTTTCTAATAAGTCTAGGTAGACTATGACTTCCATTCTGACCATCCACCAAATGAATGTCAACACAAGAAAGTCTGAATTATTTTAAACTTACCAGTTGTTGTTCCCTAGTCTGTTTTCGATGTCTTCATTAGCTTCGGGCCCACGCCGACGGACAATGTCTGCTTCCGCCGCCTCGTCGGCGTCCAGCGCAGCTCAGGCTCGTATTGGTACGGCTGCACGTTCGCATGGTCGGGCCTCCTGAATTCCATCTCAAACTCCTCTTCAGTCTCTCCTTCTTCACTCTCCTTTTCACTTCCCGCTTCTTCAGTGTAGCTTTCTTCTTCTGACTGCTCTGCTCGTTGACTTTCTGCCATTTTCAACTAGCAATTCGAGAAACTTTTGAAAAAATCCGAAAAAAATAAATACGAGGAACGTTCTAATGCGTGTGTGTAAATATATCGGTAGCGAATGGGAGCTCTGCATGTGACGTCACTCCGCCTCGGCTAATTCTCGGACCGTCTCGGCCTTTTTCGGCCCGTTTCGGAGAGTTGATTTTGAAAACTTAATTTCAGCTTTATGATCCGTTTGTGAGAAAAACCATTGCCATATTCGAAATCTTCGTAAAAAAATCTTGTAGAATAAGTTGAATGTTATTTTTAGTTTGATTGGTTTCTGGGGCCGTTTAACGCCCTTCTGCTTAAAGTATTTGATAACGACCTTTTGCCAGCCGCATGACGAGATAACTTATTAACGTCATTTGATACAATGGGCAAATGAAAAGGCGTTGTTATCAAGTTAGGATCCGTGTTTTAATATGCCATGGTCTGACTCTTTTCACAGATTATTTCAATCTGATATCACCTTGTCAAAGTATGGTGTAATTAATAATTAACACAGTATGACCTTCTTGTGACACTGCAGTGACATCAACACTGAAAGAATGCGGCAATATCTGGAAACGGCGTGCTGAAATTACATGCGGGGAGTAGTCATAATGGATTTACCATACATATTGCATTAAGGGTGCAGACGATGGTCGTGCTTCGATGAAGCTTGACGGAAAATGTTCTCATCATGTTAATTTATTATCATCGTCTGCTTGCCGGGTGGCGGGAATTTGATCACCAGCCTTCCTGGCAGTCATCACCAGAACGCAAGGCTACGTCAGTATTTCATAGCAGGAGGTGTGACATTCCGTAATTACATGAAGAACCTTTCTCTTCTCATATACTTGTAAAATACACTCATGCTCATAATTATGGAATATTTTGTTGATACTTAAGTTCTTTCTCCATTATCGTCCAAAATTTTTAAGACAAGTGTTTATTTCACAAAAACGCAGTATGTGAAGCAATTTTTGGATTTCATGAGATGATTAGTAAAAACTAAAATACGTTTGAGTGCAATATCAATTATATATTTATTTTTTTAAATCCACAAAAAATTATGAAAAAGTATTAAATTAAACTAATTAAAAACAATACAAAAAACTGATAAATTTTTATCTAATGTCACTAAGCATTAAATTAATATCACAATTGTCTGTTACAAGTCTAATAACGCACGTAACCAACAGGTGACTCAACAACAACAACAATACCGCCAGTTTTAAACAAAGGTTTTAGCGTCGAGTCGGACGCTACAAAATGCTCAGCAGTCCTGAAATTCTTAGATTATAATTGTTTCACCTGGGGTGAGCAAATATTAATCCCAGATGTACCGTTCACGGAAAAATGGCAACTTCTAAAATGTCTCTAAAATATTCCATAATTATGAGCATGAATGTATTGCTTCATCTGATTTGTGGCGGCCCATGGATGCGAGTCTGGGCAGTTCAATAATTCCACCCAGAGCAGGCTTTAAGGATTTGAGATGTGGTGTCCTAGGAGAGTGATGAGAATTGTCTAACATCAAGGTGCTACAGAGAGCTGGAACTCAGAAAACCTTATTGTGTGATCTCATGCGAAGGAAGATGCGCTACGCAGGCCTTTTACTTCGAGGAAGTGCAGGAAACCTGGCAAGTACACTTCTAGAAGGCACAATAAAAATATTGAGGGTAAAAGAGCAAGAGGAAGACAGAAAACCAAATGGACTGATGACATCGAGAGATAGAGCTCAACAACGTCTTATGGGGAAGCGAAGAGAGCTACAGAAAATCGTGTCAGATGGAGAAACATGGTGGCCAACCTTCCTGTCGAAGATGGCACATGATGATGATGATGATGATGATGATGAGGAGGATGAGGATGAGGATGATGATGATTGTGATTGTTGTTGTAGATGATTGCCACGATGATAAACCAGCAAAAATCAAACTACCAACTGGGCAAGAAATCATTTCATTTTAATTTCATCCAAGACTTTACAGACATAGTTTGACGATGCTCCCTTCTAACAAACTGAAACAACTGTTAGTTTTGGGAATCATTTTAATCATATTTCAACTGGGTTTTGATAACTATGCCACAAAGTAATGATGATGAAAGATCTTGAATAATTATATTGAATTGGATTGACGCCATGTGAATTTGTGATTTGCTACAAATGAAGAACATGCAAACACACGATATACTCAATAGATTCTTAAACTGCTTTTACGATCTTGTAATAGATTGTAGGAAACAGCGGGTCACTATATGGTTCCTTAAATATCAACTTAAAGGAAGATGTAGCCGTCAAATATAACAGGAATAAGTTAAGAAAGATTTTGGGGTAACTGTCAGTTCTTCCCAACCAATCAGATCGCACGTGTACTGGCCTTGAGGTGACCTGACGTGACCGATGTATGCCGCCCAACGTGTGTTAATCGTTGCGTATTAATTTATGCACTTTTGAATCAATAAGGTCCTCCCCCTGTAGCTGTTTCGGCGATCTTGTTCTATGGAAAAAAAATCGCAAAGACGTAAAATTAACAGACATTTACAAATTGATAGGGCCTTGCTGACAGTAAGTGTCACACACAAGCCCTTATTTAGGCTTTCTTTATCACCATGTACACCATATTTCTCACAATACTCATCTTAACTTATTCCTGTTAGTAGCTGGCTTCATCTTCCTTTATCTCATTACAAAACATATGTAGAATGATTGTGGATATCGTGATGCCACGCCAACGACGGAAAAACTACCTATTTAAACTGTCTATCCTTTAAATACTGGTTACACTTCTAGTGAACTTTTTTTCCATATGACAGCGCAGATGTAATATGCTTTGACCCGTAAACTCAAGAAATGGGAAATCGGAAGATAGGTAGATTTTCCATCATCGACCAGCACTCCAGTCTGACTTTAACAAGTGATCAGCTTAATTCCAATCTGATGGCACTTACGTGTGACAGGCCTCTTGCATCTCCAGCACTGGCACTCGAAATTTTAATTTCCCCCTACCACGCATGCCCATTTCCCCCTCCATTTCCCCTATCCAACACTTCATCCACAAACCTCAGTTTTCCCCTACAAAAATAAGCATTCCCGTACAATAATTAAGTTTCTCACCGACACATTCAAAAAATTTGGACTCCTGACATTAAGCAATTCGGGAGGAAAATTTGTAGTATGTAGTTGGATAAGTTTGAAAAATTATCAACTCCTCCCCCTCCCCCTCCACGTAGTTTTAAAAAACCATACTCCCGCCTAAATAATTCATGATAATTGTCATTTTCCTCGTAGGTTTCTGATACCAACTACGTTTCACTAAAATCTACTATGGTAGGGGATTTCCCCTACGAGCGTCTTGTGACAGGCTTCCTACCCCGCTCTTATCTTACCAAGATGTTAACCTCTTGGACAGTGCGTGTGCGATGGCGCGTAGATAAGAGGCAATAATTCCGATACTCATAATGCCTACTGACCTGATTGCAGACAGGGAAGCTTCCAGGACCACTGCATTATAATTTAAAGGGAAATATTACCCTGACGTCAAGTTACTTTTAATAAAAGCAGAAAAATAAGAGGAACATGTTTATGAAAGATTGGCGAAAATCCACCAGAAAATAACAGAATTTTGAAGTTTCAAAGTTTTAATATTTTGACCTCACATGTGAGCAGCTGCTCATAATGTCATGTAATATACATTCCATAAATTGTCATTTTTTTAATGGTTCATGATAAAAGATTTTTTTATAGAAGCGTGTATGAAATAATGTTTCTGATTATAATATTGAATGCACAGGAAAATTCATTTTCAATTTTTCGAGAAAATGACACTTTTGGAATTCATATTACATGATAAATGAAGGAGCTGCTCATATGTGACGTCAGAGATTCAACACTGTTTAAAAAAAAATGTCACAACTGTTTTATTATTTGATAATTTTTTGCCAAACTTTCATTACTACGTTTCTATCATTTTTTTTTTAAATCAATTTGACGTCAGGGTGGACTTCCCTTTTAAGGAGCATTGATGACATTATAATCTGAGTAGCCGAGAAATCTCGGGTCCAGGGCGAAGCTTTGTGAAGAGCCCACGAATATTGAAAACAAATCGGAAAACACTAACAATAGAAAAGTAGGCCTATAGGTAGGTCTAATAAGCCTGGAGATAAATGCCCTCAGATTTCTGCACACATTGCATGTTAGATATATTTTAATGATCTGTTGTCAAATTCTAATCCCTAGATGGTAAATTTTTTCTTTTTCCACTTTTTTTGTTAAAGTGGATTGAACCAGAACTTCCGTGCATTCAGAGATTACAGAAAATACAAAAGGAAATTAGTGAAGGTTTGAACAAATTTGGTTGAACGGTTCTAGACTATGATTGATTCAAAGTTTATTTGATCCTATGTTATGGAGGTTGTTTAATTGGCACTCTAACCAGCTTTTTAGTGAAGGTGTGGAGAACTCTCCCTGGTTTTTGTACACAAATTTTCACTTATTCGCACTTTTTATCAAATATCTGATTTGCTCTTGCTTGTTGTGCAAGTATGTCCTGGCAAAAATGATTCTACATGTTTTTCTGAAAGAATTAGGTACTTTCTCAACTGACACTTCAGAAAACTGCAAATTATTGAAAATTTGTGTACAAATTCAATAAGAAGTTCTCCACACTTTCATCTGAGAAATGGGTAGAGTTGCCAATTTAAGGATCCTCCATAACAAGGATCAAATAAAATTTGAACAATCATAACTCTTGAACCATTCCACCAAATTTGCTCAAATATTCACTATTTTCCATCTTGTATTGTTCTGTACTCTCTGAATTCAGTAAGATGTCTGGGTTTCCTTCCCCTTTAAGCTTAAGACTTTGTGACTTTATCAGGCTACCGTTGTGTCATGTCAAAATAGTTCAAAGGATACATGGATACATGGATATTGATGACGTGCGGAAGTAAAAAAAAAGTGTGCATATCTGCACGCATCTTTTACGCAGTTTCTCGCTGTACCCTGCTCAAGGCTGTAAGAGCAAAATACATGGAACATTAATCAAAAGTTACAATATAATTTCAAAATTATTATCCAATCTTCCTATGAGTGTAGTATCTGAGAAATCGGTCGACGAGGTTATAAATAGGTTTGCAAGGGTGCATTCACCTTAAATGTTGTATCCCAATGCAATTTAGAACATAGTTGGAGCAAGTGCGGTGTAAAGCTAAGGTTATGAGTATGAATCATAACTGATTGACTTGCCTTCTGTAACATACTCAGAAGCGATTAAAAATAAACAAATTTGGGTTCGCAGTAGAATAAGATTTCCTTTTTATGTATTGCAATAGCACACATGTTCTGTATTCTACCAGTTATCTCTTCCCAATTTTAGTCGAAGACTGAAAACTATCTTCATTAGTAAATAACTAAATGAACGACCAAAAGAATCAACCAATCCCCCCCCCACACACACACATAAAAAAGAACATAACAACGTCACCTTGGTAGAAAAAATACATCTATAGGGGGAACACGTAGGAAAAGGAAAAGGAAGATGACAGTAGTTACAATTGAAATTTTGAACATTATCACGGAGATAGTGGATGGCGATGTGATGGTGGTGGTTATGATGATGGTGATGATGGTGGTAATGATGGTGATGATGATGGTGGAGGTATTGGTGGTGATGATGGTAATGATGATGATGATGGTGGTGATGATGATGGTGATGATAATGATAATGAGGGTGGTGATGGTGATGGTTGTGATGATAATGGTGATGATGATGGTGATGATGATAATGATGATGATGGTGATGATGATGATGATGATGATATTGATGATGATGGTGATGGTGATATTGATGGTGATGATAATGGTGATGATGATGGTGATGATGATGGTGATGGCGATGATGACGGTAATGATCATGATGATGGTGATGATGATGGTGATGATGATGGTGATGATGATGATGATGATGGTGATGATGATGATGGTGGTGGTGATGATGGTGATGATGATGGTGATGATGATGATGATGATGGTGATGATGATGATGGTGGTGGTGATGATGATGATAATGGTTTTGGTGACAATGATGATAACGATGACGCCGATGGCTATGATCTGATAAAAGTGGTCACTATGTCATATAGAATGGGAAATTTGATAGTAGCCCCAAAATGAAGACACTCCCAACCGGAAATTATGAAATTATTTATATATCAAAAATGTTACCTAAAAGATCAGCTTTTTCGGTGATATAAGACATTTCATGAATGATTTGTGTAGGATGTACATGTGAATTACATCGCTTTAAAAAGCGGCGAACCACCAAAAGTGCACTCTACACACTCAGCCGTATCCAGTTACTCTACTTCTAGTGAGTTACGAGTTACATACGGACATCTGGAAAAACACACACCCACGGAATGGGGCCGAGGATCGATAACACGACAACATTATCCTGTCGAGTTTTACAACCTCATCAAAGCTGAACAAACACATGGATGGAGTTAGAAGATCTTGGGGTCTTCGAAGATCATCCTTCCTCCTTCACTGTCTAGTCCGAATGTTAAAAACCACTATTTAAAGACATTGTTTAAAGGCAATGACATGATAAAGAGAAGTGAAAATGCCTCAAGGAGCAAATGAGTTGAAAAATGTACCAATGTATACACTGACTAGAGTGTATACTAAGGCTGGAACTTATTCTTCTTATTCTTCAAACTGTTTTAGGTGTTTGAAATTTTCGGATGACATATTTTTCGGCTCAAGCCCCCTCCCCTCCCCCCCACCGATTTTCGGAGGCTGGGATGACCGGGGAAAATGTGGACTTATGATGTGGAATGAAACATTTTTCCTTACTAACCCCCCCCCCCGAACTAATTTAATCTCCAATAATATTCATGTTTTTATTTAATATACATCAGTTTCTGTAATTGTGAACCCACGATCTTGATCTTACGTCTTATGATATCTTTTACAACTTCATAAGCTCTCTCTTGTATTCATGTTAAAAGGCCATTGCCTTTCTACATGAATACCTACCAATGTTTCCAGTTTAATAAACCTGACCTACCTATAGCAGCGCGTTGTATCAAAAAAAAAAGGTAGACACTCAGAAAAAATTTATTCACGCAAAATATTCAGATCTAGAGATTATTTTTTATATGATATTTTACCTTGGGATCTAAGCTATCTGATAAACAACTATTGGGTATTGAAAGTATTTCACGCATTGAGTGAGAAAAAGGCCACTTTGTCGGCAATAGCCAAAAATGCGGCATTTGGCGGCCACAGAATGTGTTTCTTATAAGTACAATGTTATAAATGCCCTCACAGACCGGTGCTGCAAGAAGGCTCTTCACCTGATGTGGCACAAGGTTTAATCTCAGCATGCTCAGAGAAGATGTAATA
>JZLH01S0009163.1:13329-35341 GCA_001188425.1 Eucidaris tribuloides
TTAAACATTACAATGTAGGTCATATATCAAAGTTTGACAATGTTTCAATGGGGCTTCCGCGATGTAAAACACGGAGTGTCTTTAAAGCACTCACTAAAACAATTGCTCCTTTCATACGTGATGTAGTCTGCATGCATGTTCTAAATTTACAACATACTTATAATACCCTGGAATAGATGCTCTCTACGTATTTCTAATACCCTGGAATAGATGCTCTTTAGAAAAGGTTACTCGTGACATCATCACGAGACGTTGGTGATATTTCAACTGACGGGAAGCCGGATTCATCTTTTGAAGACCCGCGTTTGATGCAAAATTTATTGGTAACAGAGATCACCAACATTTTATGATGTTTAATTGAGGTTACGACATACTATCCATGTCTTTCGACTTTCACTGTATCCGGCGTATACGGTGCGTCTCAAAAAAAAATGTGCAAGTGAAAAGCGACTCTCTTTGGCAATTAGAAAATGTTTTTTGTGACATGATGTTACGTCAACGTCAAGGGCAAAGTCTCAGCTTTCTGCTGTTTGATTTGTTTAGTTCGCTTGTCTTAATACTGAGATATGTTTAGTTAACAACGAAAGGGTAAAATCACAAATATGTCACTTCTACTTCAGTCAATGATACTGTCAGGCCCTCTTCCGATAAAAGTAACACAATCAAGATTTGACCCTTTCGTTTTTAACTGAACATATCTCAAGATTAAAACAAGCAAACTGAACAGAACACACAACATTTGAAAGCTGAGACTTTACCCTAGACGCTGATGTAACCATTACGTCACAACAATATTTTCTAATTGCCACAGAGGGCGCTTTTCACTCGGATAATTTATTTTGAGACGCACTGTAGAAGAGAGAAGTCCAAGACAATGATTAATAGACTAGAATATAAACTGGAGTACTGGTTGAAGTACAACATCTTTCATCGTCCCCATTTCGTTGGTTCCCATGTGAAAACACATCACATTATAATATAGGAATAGTTCACTTGAAATGTTTTAAAATAGTTGCAGGACTGGCAATTTAAACAGGTGAATTTTCCATCACTGTCACCTTATGTTACAATATTAACAATTAACATGTCCCATATTTTAAACCATACCTCTTCCAGTTATAATTTCTTTTTCTTTCTCAATTCTAAAGGCAGTCTACTATTGCAAACATCCTAAAATTGACTGTCAAGTGAATTTACATTACAATGAATATGATGTGGAGCGAAGGTCGCCATCTTTAATTAATAGCCGTATCCTCCTTATTGTGGGTTAACAATAAACAATTATTAAATCAGAATCAGGAAAAGTTTTACATAAAAAGAATATCGTTGATAATGGATCAACATAAGGACTTACAGAACTGAATTTATTTCAAAAGGAGCAGTAAGGCAAAACGCAATTCTCCCTCGGTTCGCCACAGCATTCATTTTCTTTTTTTTTTTCTAGTCTCTTTTTTTGCCAGCCGATTGGGGGGGGGGGAACACATGCCCCCTCCCCCCGTAGATACCCCAGTGGTGTTACCCTTTGGGATAAATCGATGTCGTCTTAAGAGACACGACAACAAGTACCTTCCCAGAAAAAAAATGTTACCTACTACCGAGAAGACATTTACGACATTTCACGATGGCCTTGCTCATCGCAGACCAAGTTAACTATCAAGTACTGCCTGATGTTCGCTTCATGTATCACAATCATAATGTGAGTGTAGGGATTACGATGTTGACATAAATATGTCTCAATCCATTTCAAGTTATCATCAAAGGGACCATGTCACCTGTCCACCGGAGTTAACTCGGCCAGATAGCTTGTTAAAGTCCGTAGTCTTCATCAGGGCTTATGGAAGATGCGACTCTTTTTATTCTGTAAGACATGTAAACCACTGTGATGTTTAAAGCCAAAGGCTAAAAATGACCACAGGTTAAACAAGTGTGTGCTACATAATCGTCCATGCTTAGTGTCTTTGATAAGATCTAAAAAATGAAGCCCTGAGAAAAAATTCTATTTCAAATTTCAAATAATTATTTAGTGCTTTAAAAAAGTTAAATTCTACAAGCACTCGGGTTGATCGGATTCTCCATACCCTTTTCCTTCAATATACTGTATATTATTTTCTACTCCAGCGCAGTGGCAATTCATCGCTAATGTACGTTCATGCATATCTTGCTAGTGGCAGCGTAACTTTCCAAACGTTGGTACTCTAGGGTGTTTATTTGTCCATTTAAGCACTACTATGTGTCTCGGATATTGCAGTTTGACATTTTCATTTAAAGTGAAGCTCTACAATGTTAGCTCTTGTGTTTAACGTCAAACATGTCAAATGACACGCAGTTCGACTGAGGAGGTGGAAGAGAGGCGGGATTGAGAAGTCAGAAAGGGAAAATGGGACACCATAATGAAACTTCGTTGAGTCATCGAATATTATTTGCCAAGCACGTACATTCGTCCAGGTCTCCTTACGGTCTGGACGACTGCTACCATCAGCTTGCGGAATTAAATAATTTGAATGAACACTGCTTAAAAACCTCCTAATACTTGGTAAGGACTATTATATTATTAAATGATACTTTGTACAGAAGGGAGTGTTTAAAACAGAAAAGCATTTACATCTTATAAAACAAAAGGTGATGCGATTGGATGCATGTGAGGGGATGAGGACGGACGGGGGTGATTGGCCCTTGAAATGTGTTTTGCAAATGATTAGTTGGGAATAGTAATCCAAACGTAAACAACAATTAACTCACATGCAAATTAAAGAGAAAATAGAAACAATGTTTAATTCATTTATACTGGCCAATTTTTTCCCCCGTGAAATTAATTGGACAAATCACAATATATAAATTGGTCGGCTATCTCGAATCAATATACATTTTAATGGTTTGAATGGGTATGAAATCATGGAGCAATACAATGGGGACATTCATTTCTACTACTAAATTTTTACGTCTTGCAACAGTACCTGCTAGGAGAAATCAGAACGCATACATAAAATCCAACATGTGGGACTAGTGTCGACCTAAATCTAGTTTTATGAAAAACAGTCATTTATTCTGCAGTTTTTTCTTGCCATGAGAGCCTCTTCTCATTGTTTTGAAGTAATACAAGCCCCGACAGTATGCATACTAAAATATGCAAAAAGACATGAAAACGCAAATATTGAGTGGATGACAAAATGTACGTAACTAACGGCGTAACGTAATAACCATGTTTTTGATGTTGGTAGTTAAAAATGAAAAGATTTTTATCAAATAAGTATATATCAAATGACGTTATCAAGATGTCAGAAATAGCAAATGAAGTACCACAATTTGTCAGGTCAGTTGAAACACAGGTTGAGGAAACTTTGCAGGACTAAAGACTTGTCATTTATTTATCATGTCGCTCTTTACGTAACGTAACTAACCATATTAAAGTGTCTTGTTATTACCCCACTGAAGCATGTCTCATGATTTTTGTTGATGTTGTGAAGTAGTGCTAGGTCTATAGAGAATTGACAAGCATACCGAAAACAGAAAAAAATATGAGAGACATATTCATGTAAGGCACAAATGTTGAGTAAAGTTTGTCATAAAGTGCTAACGTAACTAATCAGGAATTGCCCATATATTGATTGTACAACAAAAATCTCTACGACTCGTCGTGCTGACAAAATAATATTATTGACACACACGTATACCTGTGCCTCCATGTAAATTGTGAATTGTGTTTAAACTAATCTTTTAAATCGTTGTATGGCTGGCAAAATGTCATTTTGCATACTGCTGTAAGCAGAGTGGCCAAAAGAGTAAATTATGTTTCACTTCACAGACTGACTACAGAATCTTAAAAGAATACTTTGACGTCATGTGAAATATGCCAATAGTGAAAACAAATAGGTTTTGAGATGCTTTTTGAAAACGTCAAGTGTTGAGTGTTCTCTAATTTTAAGTGGGAGATCATTCCAAAATTTGGCACCTGTAACATTAAAACGTCTGTCACCTTTGGATAAAGAACTTCGTGGGATGGTTAGTAAACTTTACATCACCGACAAGTTCCCGAGTACATTAGTGTTGTATTCAAGTCCGAACTCGAGTCCAATTCCCATGTAAAATGAGTGGAAGGGTTTTATAATAAAACCTGTGGACTCGACTCCAACACTGTTATCTATAAAACTTTCAAAGCGCCGTGTACTTAGTTTTGGGGATTTTTTTTTTATTTGAAAGCTTTATGCCTCAAAGTCATAACCCTGCAATAATAGATTCTGAATATATTTAGTTTTTTTTTATTAATTAATGAGAAATCTCGGGGGGGGGGGACCCCAGAGATTTTCGACTATATTTTACATTATAGCATCCAAAGGGTTAATAAGGTGTTAAGGTAATATGAATTATACCTCATCTGAAAGATCAGAGTCTGCTCTTTCAGAAAGCGACTTGGGTAGAGACTAACTTCGTAACGGCATTGAGCCTTTGTTACGTCGCTGTGTCGTCCGGGCCTAGCACCTGTCCATCCCAAGTGATATGTACATTCCTCGACAAATTGCTGACTGGCGCGGCCTGACAGGATGACGCCACCGAGCAACATTCGGTCAACTCTGAAGCAGGGGCGGGGCCAGGTTAAAATCTTATAAGGGGGCAAAAACCTGTGGCGATTTGACGACAAGAAGTAAAACGGTAATCAGGTCCGGATGAACGATTTTTTTTTTTTTTAAGTGTACATCAATGCGACAAACGAAAACAAAGTCATCAAGTCGGGGTAAAAAGTTTTATAACGCGAATTGGTGCAAAAAGCAAAAAGCTAAAAAAAAAAAAAAAGGTCATCGGGATAGAAAGAATACTATTCTATGGTGCAAATTGGTGCAACAAGCAAAAACGTCACCAGGACAGAAAGAACACTATCATGGCTATGGTGCAAATTGGTGCAACAAGTAAAAAAGTCATCAAGATAGAAAGAACACTATCATGGCTATGGTGCAAATTGGTGCAACAAGCAAAAAAAGTCACCAGGATAGAAAGAACACTATTCTATGGTGCAAATTGGTGCAACAAGCAAAAAAGTCACCAGGATAGAAAAGAACACTATCATGGCAATGGTGCAAATTGGTGCAACGAGCAAAAAAGTCATGAAGATAGAAAGAACACTATCATGGCTATGGTGCAAATTGGTGCAACGAGCAAAAAAGTCACCAGGATAGAAAAGAACACTATCATGGCAATGATGCAAATTGGTGCAACGAGCAAAAAAGTCATGAAGATAGAAAGAACACTATCATGGCTATGGTGAAAATTGGTGCAACAAGCAAAAACGTCACCAGGATAGAAAGAACACACTATCATGGCTATGGTGCAAATTGATGCAACAACCAAAAACGTCACCAGGATAGAAAGAACACACTATCATGGCTATGGTGCAAATTGGTGCAACAAGCCAGAAAGTCATCAAGATAGAAAGAACACTATTCTATGGTGCAAATGGGTGCAACAAGCAAACAAGTCATCAGGATGGAAATAACAACATTCTATGGTGCAAATTAATGCCACAGGTCATCACGTCCACAAGAACACTCGTCTATGGTGAAAATTGATGCCATGGGGCCTGAGTGTTACGTCTTAAATTTAAGGAGACGAAATTTTCCGCAAAAAACACCCATCAGTTTGAGAGATGTTGGAATAATGGATGTGAGACAGACAATGTACATGTTGATGGGATCGATCACGCTGTTTACAGAATAATCTATTCCGTGTACATTTCAAATGTGATTCGTGGAGGGAGTATTCAATCCCAGTTGAATCTTGTTTGCTCTTACATAATTGAATCTGTTACGCCTTGGTTCTGAAAACATCCACTCATGTTACAAACAGTCCTTTAGTTAAGTTGACCCGGATAAGTAGACTATTCAAAGACAACTTTTCTCCATACGTCACAATTTCTGATCAATATTGGCAAGTTTATAGTTCGATGTTCCGATAGATCCCGTTATAACAAAGGGCCACTGCTCGTTGAGTGATGGGGGGCTATGGCTGTTGTTAAAGCAGAATGAAACCCAGACATCTTCCTGTATATCACAGAAACCAGAACAATTAAAGAAATACAACAGTGAAAGTTTGAGCAAATTTGGTTGAACTGTTCAAGAGTTATGAATGTTCAAAGTTTGTTTAATCGTTGTTATGGAGGATTCTTAAATTGGTAATTCCACCACTTTTTGAGTTGATAGTGTGGAGAACTCCCCATTAACTTTGTACACAAATTTTAACTTATTCCCATTTTTTATGAAATATCTGATTGCCTCTTGCTTGTTGTACAAGTATGCAAAAATGATTTTTACATGTCTTCTGGAAGAATTTGATTACCTTCACAACTAACATTTCAGAAAAACGTGAATTTTGTGAAAATTTGTGTACAAAACCAATGGGGAGTTCTCCACACTTTCATCTCAAAAAGTGGTAGTGTTGCCAATTTAAGAATCCTCCATACATAAGGATTATGTGAACTTTGAACAGAACGGTTCAGTCAAATTTGTCCAAACTTTCACCGTTTTCTTTCTCTTATTGTTATCTATTCTCTGAATGCAAGTAGATGTGTGGGTTTCATTCCCCTTTAATTTGTTCGCAATCGCACTATTTTCATCAGCATTATCGCCTTTTATTTTCTAAAAGATGTTTTCCTGAAAACTGGGGAGTTTGCCTGTGTAAAGAGGTGTTAAACGCCTGAAACAAACACCCTCCTCGATTAAAAACAATTAGCCTTCAGGATAATTCACAAAGAATGAAAAGTAAGTAACGGACGGATACACTTCTGTGTACATGCACCGCACATGCCTAGTAGCTAATAGCTAGCCATACGCCTTTACGATGAGATTTGATATCTGCCTTCTACCCTGGGTTGGCCCAGATCAATCATCGGTATCAGTCTCTCCTACTGGACCATATCGTAGCGTTATGAAATTAATACCACTTAACTATTTTAAACGATTTAAAGTTACAATGTATTACAATGATTACGTTGGGACCTATGCCTTTAACATGCTTTATTGTTTTAAACTGGGTACCTCCACATAACACCAAATGTATATTACATGTATATTATAATTACCTTTCATTCTTTGTGAATTATCCTGAAAGCTAATTGTTTTTAATATTTATTATAGTACACATGTGTTTTGACTGTAAAGCCGCGTTTACGCTATGTTCCCGGCGGCCACGGCAACCACGTTTCAGGCCACCGTGGACAAAACGGGATGGACGTGAGACCACGCGGGAGGACGGGCTGGGCAAACGTGACAGTCCGTGTTGCCGTGGATGCCGGGCCAGATTTTTTATCTGTCCAAAAATTTGCCACGGTAGTCACGGTGAGGATGAGAAACCTAGAAGCCGTAGGAAAACGAGGGGAACGTAATAAAACTCGACAGTACGTTATGGGCCGTAGCAGCACTTGGAGGTGATCCGTAGCGGTTCTTTCCGCGTGGTCTCACGTCCATCTCGTTTTGTCTACGGTGGCCTGAAACGTGGTTGCCGTGGCCGCCGGGAACATAGTGTAAACGCGGCTTAATGTTTATGCA
Organism: Eucidaris tribuloides; assembly: GCA_001188425.1. Taxonomy (NCBI): domain Eukaryota; kingdom Metazoa; phylum Echinodermata; class Echinoidea; order Cidaroida; family Cidaridae; genus Eucidaris; species Eucidaris tribuloides. The sequence continues at coordinate 20,862 of JZLH01S0009163.1, forward strand.
TTTTTTCACAATGTAATGATTTTCTTAAATTGTGCATGTGGAAATAAATTCAATTCCATTCAATTCAATTTTGCGGTCGATATCATAATGCATCATTGTATGTTGTGTTGATAGGTGAAAATGGACGACTACTGATCTGTAAAAGAATATGGATGATCTCTCCATGTTATCATAGTAACGCACTTAACTGTGTTTTAATCTTATGCAATGTATCGAATTTGAATTCTTATAATTTGAATGAGGCCTACCTATTTAACTTTTAATTTGAAGACAGTCGAACCTGGGACTTGGATTTCAATAAGTATAAGACTTTTTCAGCTATACCTAGAACTAAGTATGTAAATAAATTCGTCCTGAGAAAGTTGAACAAGTTTTTAAATGTTGGCATGAATATAACATACGTATTTTTAAGACACCTTTTCCATTATCCGGTAGATGATGTTGGAAACTTCTTATGATGAATTCAAAGAGTTAATATCTACCGATTAATGGCTACACATTAATGATCATTTGAAAGTGCCAATGTATCACTATAGTACATCAATTTGCATAATTGTATTGGGTTACACTCCTGGGAATGTGTTCAATATTGTTAAGCAAAGCAATATCATGTTTCATGTTCACCGCGTCACAAAGCTGAAGTAATTCTGCATTTAATCGATTTTTTGTATGATGCAATAAATCATCAACATCGTTCTCTCTTTCGCCCGTTTGAGCGTGCAATTCAAAGGATGCCGATGATTTGCAGGCTTTAAAGCGCCATTCCAGGCTGATATCAGGTTCATTTAATAAGAAGCAGGATATGTATAGTGTATCGTCAATGAAAGTTTGAGAAGACTCGGGTAAAAGTGAATTAAGTTACTGGTTACTTTTTTTTTTTGGGGGGGGGGGGTAATTCTTGCGATCATTACAGATTGTTTTGAACAATGCGTCATACTGAATTTTCATTTTTTTTCCTCACAAAAGATCTTCGTTTCTCATGCAGAATTCAGCCAAATACCTCCTTTTAAAAAACATAGTACACCTACTGAAATAAGTATGCTTATAGGGATAAACGTAAACAAATAGTTATATTTTATGTGCAAAACAAAATTGGGGTTGTTCACTGTCACTTAAAGTTACGACTCCGATTCTTCGATGTATTATATGATATTCTACTTTTATTTGAATTCTATTATCAGACTAGAATTCACATTTAATCGTATACCTGTACTCATCAATGATAAGCGCTTATCACGAAATGCTACCATGTAACTCATCCGCTATGGCTTCCAGGCAATATCTGTCAGATGGGTGTTGCTCTTGACATGTCTATAGTTCCCTTGGGACCGTTTTCAGGCCTTTGCGTTCGGAGAAAAAATAATTAGAATATGAACTCATCATTGAAGCTCACTTAATATGTCGGGTTCATAACAATTATAATCATAAATTATGGAAAAGATCGGGCTTCCATGGAGGTATGATCCGCCTGAAATGCGGCATAAAATTGGTTAGTTCTTAGTTAGCATAATTATGACACATGACCCCATAATACCACAGATCTTTGAAGACTGGACAGCTCTTCTAGTGAGGCATCTGGAAGCAACCATGGCTATTAATTAAAAAGTTTAGTTTTGGGGATTTTTTGTTATTTCAAAGCTTTATCCCCCAAAGTCATAACCCTGCAATAATAGATTCTGAATGTCTGTAGTTTTTTTTAAATTAATTAATGAAAAATCTCGTGGGAACACCCCCAAAATTTTACATTATAGCATCTAAAGGGTTAAAAGGGATTTAAGGTACTGTGTTATACCTTCATTCTGTAAAGAGCAGACTCGCTCTTCAGATGAGGTATAACTCATATAACTTTCTTTTTTCGTCTTTGGTTTTTTTTTCAATTAATTATGAAAAATGTCGAGGGGGGGGACCACCGACATTTTTTGACCATCTAATCATTATAGCATCCAGGAAAAATGTTATATGAGTAATACCTCATCTGAAAGAGACTGAGTACTGCTCTTTTCGAGATTGAGGTTTAGACCACGATGTAACCCTTAAAGCCTTTTTAACCCTTTAGATGCTATAATGTAAAATTTGGGGTGTTTCCACCGAGATTTTTCAATTAATAATAAAAAAAAACTATTATTGTATCATTCAAATCATTATTGAGCGTTATGACCATTGGGCAAAAGCATTCAAATAACAAAAATCCCCAAAACTAAACTTTGGGCTTTAATTAAAAAAAATACCTTCATCAACAAAATAGAGCGAAACAAATTAAGTCTAAAGTTAGGATGATTGGCAAACGGGTAATGCAGCTGCAGTAGACATAAATCCTATTGATGAACCGTAAGAAATCAGATTTAATTGAAATCTATGTTACATTGAATATTCCGATTTTCACAAAAAAAAAATCTTGCATTATAATGTGTAAAATAAATATTCATTCATCGACATATGAAGAGCTTATTTCCAAAAGGTGCTAAATCCTTTTTCACAAAAAAATGAGTTATTAACATCATCACTTTTCGTACTTACTTATCTTGTTACAGTCCAAAATTGAAAGTCAAATTCCACGAGCAAGTACGAAATATCGGGGGTTATAGTTTATTTTTCCATAGACGCGTGTACAAACTCAGGCAAAGAAATGGATTTTTCTCCGAAGTAGCTGAAGTGGATTTAGCACCTTTTGGAACTAAGCTCTTCATATACATAATATAGTAATTGAGATAGCATGTTCATGTGTATGTGTCTATGTTTGTGTTGGTGGGTATAAGCGAATGATTGTGCATGTGGGTGTGTGTTAGTGTACATGCGTGTGTGTGTGTGTGTGTGTGTGTGTTGTGTGTGTGTGTGATGTGTGTGTGTGTGTGTGTGTGTGTGTGTGTGTGTGTGTGTGTGTGTGTGTGTGTGTGTGTGTGTGTTTTGCCTTATTATATATCATAGTACATATTTCCAACACTCTTCCTGTCAAAAGGCAATATTCTTGTCGTATGAATTGATTTTTGTTTCAGCTTTTAAAGAAAATAGTTGGTGCTTGAATGATACCCAGAGGTTACAGTATCAACTCTTAGTGTGCCGAAGTCGCAGATCAGCACCAAATAATACACATAAACTCCATACCTTTTTAGATCCTCTGGCATGTTAAGAGTTAAACTCGGCGTCATGGGTCTACATCTACATTAGACAGCACAACCGTTTGCCGTGTAGAAATGACAGACTGCCATCTGCAGATTCGAATCATTGGCCTATGACACTGTATTAACTCTTAACGAGCCACAGAAATTACAGCTGTATGACCATTGTACATAATAGTGTTCATTTACGACTTTGGCTTGTAAGAGTTAAAAAAATCAACCTCATAAAAATAAGGTGAAAACGTAATGTCTGATAGTCTACATGTGTGTGTGTCTGTGTGTCTGATAGGGTTTGTAGTTTGTGTGTGTGTGTGTGTGTCTGTGTCTGAATGGTTTGTGGTTTGTGTGTGTGTCTGTGTGTCTGATTAGGGTTTGTGGTTTATGTGTGTGTGTGCGTGTGTGTGTGTGTGTGTGTGTGTGTGTGTGTGTGTGTGTGTGTGTGTGTGTGTGTGTGTGTGTGTGTGTGTGTGTGTGTATGTTGTGTGTGTGTGTGTGTGTGTGTGTGTGTGTGTGTGTGTGTGTGTGTGTGTGTGTGTGTGTGTGTGTGTGTGTGTGTGTGTGTGTGTGTGTGTGTAAAAGTGAATGTATTTCTGATTTTCTGTTTAAATGTACATGTAGCACAGCACACGTATTTTGCACACCATTGGATATATCAATTACACCGAAAGGTGATCCACGTAAATATGACTCACTTGTGCTAGAATGGCCTATTTGACGCACAACCCGCCTGAGTAGTGAGATGCTGAGATTATTGTGACAAGCGATTGTTTAGAAAGTTATCAATTATGACGGTTTAAGGAGCTATCATCCCGCCATGACGGCCTGGCAGGACAATCAAAACAGTAATCAACGGCAGAAAAAAAAACAGCAACGTATAAAAAGAGTCCAGAATGGCGTGATAATCTATCAATCCGAGTACAGGAGTGCTAAACCTGGAAGGAGATAGTCAGAAGTTTACATACAATCTGAATGCTTTCTGAGCAGCGAATCGTTCTAATTATCAGGTGCTCTAGTCTTCGAGGCAGTGTATGAGTAGAAATGACATTGTAAATCGTGTGCGAGACGACACACAAAGACAGAAACAATTGTGAACACTTCCATAAACCAAAGACTCATAAAAAATATTTTAAAAGTGTTTTTTAAAGGGTGAGTCTCTTTCTCTTCAGAAAGTTATTTTTTGAATCATGAATTAGATAATTCATTAAAGAGCTTATTGCACACGAAACATGTTAAGGCAGCATTTAGTCACGTCATTCATGTTCACCGCGTGATCCCATGTCATGCGTGTTGGACCATTTAAGTTATATTGGGATTGTTTACAGGTACTGTTTAAGGTCTAAAAATTTAGCACTAAAACTGTAATTCAAAACAATCATTAACTGCAAAGTGACGGGCTTACCATACACCCTTTCCATCGTACACTGCTGTGTTGCTATAAATGGTTCAATGGCTGCCTTATTCATGTGTAATATGTATCCGTATAAATCGTATAATTTTAAACCCGTCGGAGCCTGAGAACGATAGCCTATATTTCGGTCTTCGGGCTCTAGAGAATGCGTGTTATATTGAAATCAAAGCGTCTCAAACGGGGTAATCGAACCTCTACAATATCTTTAAAGGCAGTGGATCTTATTTGCAAACATCCCCGCAGACCAGGAAAAGATGAGCCATGCCCTTAGGCTATTGATGAAGGGCATGTCTGTGACATCTGGGGGTCAGTGATTGCCTGGAATTTAAAAAAATGCAAAAGAAAAACAACAGCCGTATAGTGTACGTTCTATGGCAGGAATTTTTTTCTCGCGAGAAAAAAAAAATCAAATCTGAGTCTAACGGTCACTATAATTCCACTAAACCTGCGTTTCTAGCTCTTGTATTTTGCTGAAGGTTCCCAGATGGTATTTTCTTCTAAATGCCATTGTATTTGCACAATGTTAATTTTTAGGCATGCAAAAGAGATGCCCTGCCTTTAAGTTAAGTAGACTATTCAAAGACAACTTTTCTCCATACATCACAATTTCTGATCAATATTGGCAAGTTAATAGTTCGATGTTCCGATAGATCCCGTTATAACAAAGGGCCACTGCTGGTTGAGTGATGGAGGGCTATGGCTGTTGTTATGTTAATTTGTTCGCAATCGAGAGAGATCCACTGCCTCTAAGTCACATTTTCCCTATAGCTCGAAATTCGGAGATGAGCGTCATCATATCTTTTAAAGAGTCTGGCAATTGAGACTATCCCTCGCCAAAGATAGCCTTTGAGAAACAATTAGCTCGCCCGCAGTTTAGTGATCGTGACAGCTCCGTGCCCTAGCTGATCGACAGTTTAATCAAAACGACGTGGCATTTTTTCCCCGATCTCCACCGTCAAGACAAGGAAATGTGCTTCATATCAACACCGCTGAACAGAGAAGCTCGATTAGCCGTGTCCGGCCAAAATGACCGTGACATCGGACGGGCTGCAGGACAGAAAAGCAATATCGAGAGAGGAATAAACAAGATGGGCTATAAACGGTGCGATGAAGAGAACATAATGCCCACATGTCCACATGAAGACAGGAGAAATATTAACCCATTGGAGACGATTTGATTTTACTATAACACACATTTTCCACAGACTCCAACAAGAGAGTAATCAAGAAGGTGAGATATGATAAATGATGAGAAAATTAAAGTCATCATGAAAATCGATTTATATACGGCAAAAGAATCAAGGTCCAGAGTAGCTTAGCAAGATCATGGACCTAGGTCCATGGCAAGATGAAACCTTTTGCTTTTAACGTAATCTATTAACTTAATATGGCAAGCACATTCCGTGGAGAACATGCAAGGATTGTAATTAAGATATTTTATATCCTAGGACACCATGGAACTGGAACATTTTTGTTTGCTGTATACTGACTTTAATCAGATTTTCTGTAATTAGCTAATCGGGACTCATTAAGTATGAAATTATATTGTCAATTGATAATTTTTCAAAGTATTATATAGTCAACGGAAAGGAAAGTAATGAATGGTTTGTAAATATTTATATTATGCATATTTTCAGTCTAAGGAATGAAGTTGATGAATGAATGCAATTCATTTACATGCTACAATATCCCGACTACGCGAATATTTCTGAATCTAAGTGAAGTTATGTCATCATTCAGACATGTTATATTCTCACTTATTCCACTCATATACTGTACTCCAAGAGCGCTTGATTTCCTATACGACCAGTATTTATTTTCATTTGGGGTTGTCCTTTGTATTCAAGCTTGATTAAGCTTTGGGGACCTTCCCCCTTTTCCGAAAAATCAATTGAATATTTAGTTATTATATTTACTATCACACATGCTGTATACACTGAAATTGATTTTGTATGATTGTATTTAACTTGATATGAATTTGAATGATTTGTAAATATTCGTAAATTATGCCCTGTATTGTGTTGTGAAAACATGTATCCTGGACTGTATGTGCTATTGTATTCGATTTCTGGGAATAAAAGGCTTTAAAAAGGATGAGTCATTCTGGTTTAGGATTGTGACTACACTTGAGGGCCTATGTACAACGAGTTCGACCCACCTTGGTAATTACATCTTCATAAGATGGCAACATAGTGGGTGTATGAGATCGAACACGTATCCGATATAACCCTGACAAGATATGCAGGAACAGCTGCCTAACGGTATCCGATATAGCCTTGGTGAGATACGCAGGGAACAGCTGCCTTACAATGATTATAACATGTTGCTCGCTCCCTACTCGTTAATTAATAGACAGGAGAATGACAATCGCAGGGCTCCCAACCCAGGTGATTAAAGACGCTGTTAAACATCGTCGACGTTCAGGTTTAGAAATTGTATAGAACAGTGATGTCTAGACGGTCCCTTACGGAACAAACACAATGTGGGCACAGAGTGGTCCCATTGTGGACGTGTGAATGTCCCAAATTTACATAGTAACTTTGTGGGACTACGTGAAATTGGGACATTTTCACCTAGTCCCCACAGTGTTTTCCGTAAGGTGTATAATGCTGTTCAAATGGATGAATGCACATATTTTGTGAATACGAAAAAAGTTTAGAAAAATTATGATATTATTAATATCAAGGTATGCATTAATAAACATGACTCTGATTAAATATTCGACCAGATGGTTTATTCTAAAAAACGAAAATGGTCACAAAAAGATTTGCATTTTTTAAAGTACTTACTGATCTTTTTCAAGTAAAACATTTTCAGGGCTTCATAATACAAAAGGCTACACTAGAGACTTTGCTAGTAGGTAAGGCCGTGCAGCTCATCTTTTCTTTTTAAATTAGAAACATTTAAAATCAGTGGCTTTGATGGGAGAGAAGATTTTCATGCAAGATTGTTCTACGTCACGTAAAATGCGAACTAATTAACCGTGCTCGGATAACAGTATCCGAGTGTTAGATCGTTCAAGTCTAGGTATTTGTATCAGGATAATTGCTGAAATCGTTGAAAACGCTGGAACTTCTTGCTGTATATATAAATAAACAATATATATATAACGTAAAAATAAATGGTAAAACAACATGTTTCCAACAATGTTTTGTGTTAATTACACAGCGGAGTGAAAGAAACCCAGACTTAACATGCAGTCTCTTAAATTACAACGAGAAATATCGTAAAACTGATATTATGGAATGAAAGTACGTGCGGTACATTATTTGTTCACTAGGGGCAGCGCGGTAATCAATTTGGTAAACATATCAAACTTACCCCCTTTTTCAAGTTCTGAGTTCGCAGTGTACATTCTTAACTTTTTGTTTTGAACCGAGTGATCCCTGGGGTTACCCCAGGCGCAAATGAAGTCGTTCACTCCCAGAATATATCTTTGTAAACTGGTCACGGCAACCGAGTTTCATGATATTTGCATTTATATTTACATTTGTACATTTATATTTGATTTATACAATGGGCTGGGAGGGCAGAGCATTGTTCACAAACGAGGGTTGTTCCTTCAAGTCCATTGTCAGTATAAACGTTTCAACTCCCTTGTTAGCTGCAATTGATCCGGCGAATAATAATAATAAAAAAACAATAACATCTTATTTACCCAGGGTAGCCACTTCAGTCACAAAGATTGCTCTACTAGCGGGCCCTGCATAACATACCTTCTCTGTTCTAGAATGCCGAGCGCCTGGCTAGAAAGCAGAAGGTACTATTTTTTAAAAAAAGTCTTTGGTATGACCCGGCCAGGGCTCGAACCCGCGACCTTCCGGACCAGAAGCGGACGCTCTACCACCGAGCCAACTCGCCTGGTAAATATTCAGTACATTAACCCAAACTCCAACCCTAATCCTAACCCTAACCCAACCCCTAAACCTAATCCTGCTCACTGCTCTGAACGGGAAATCCAAATGACAACTCCAGCCTTACATAAAAGTGTATTCCGACGTGAAATCACTGCGAGGTGTTAACTTACCCAGAGGACAAAATTGAAGAAGAACAGCAGACATTTGACCACCAGCATGCACCCTCCGCGAACCGCCATCTTCTTTTTCTTCTTCTTCCGTTGTTCGCAGCCCGCAAGGTTGTGTCGCCTAAGTGTCGCCGACGATTGGGTGCCACGATCACGCTCAGAATCCTTGTCCCGCGACCGCGAGCTGGAGAGTGAGCCGAGAATAAAGTATTCCAGGATGACGTGATGTCATGAGAACTATTACACAGATTGGTGTGGGCTTGGACTAATGTTCGACGGAGGTAAACATTCCTCGATCGGCCATACAGCAGCTCCTCGTGGCCTTATTCCGTGGGACCTGGGCCTGGGCGAGTAATGGCGGGGGCTGGCTTGAGTTTGAAATACCATCCGTTGGGTGACCGTCTGTTGTCAGGTCGCGTTTAGATGATTATCAGTCTTTTATTATTTCTGCAGCTCGACAAACTTTTTGTTTTCGCGCCAGCTATCTACCCCTTCATGTTCCCGTGAATCGTATCCATGCGAGGACGTTTACAAATGACATAAAATCTAACCTTGAAACGATTAAAGACTACAACGCTTCGTCCTAGAGTGACCATCTAAATGAGGCGGCATCTGACTGACATGATAACGTAGGTGTACGCTGATCACCGGCTGTCCGAGGATGGTGAAAGTGTACTCAAATTTGCGCATGCGTCCCGGCGGTAGGAAACAGATATCACTGATGCGGCTCGCAGTGTCATTATATCCATTATCGGGTTAGAAGGGATAGCGGGGGATTCGGTAGGCAAGCTCGTAATGATGACGGGCAGAACAGGGGCGTGGTAAGGAAAATCATTTAGGGGGTCGGGTATCACGCACACCACGGGCAGGGGAGACAAACATACTTCATACAAACATACTTCTCAGACGAACATGACATTCATCCCATCAAGCTGGACAACGCATAACGGCAGTCACGAGTACCAATCGATGGTCCACTTTATTTTTCTCCCATCTTGGCAGCTTGCTTCGGTCACAAGACCGAAAAAGACACATTAACATATTTCTGCGTGACCATTTGCATATTCATCATGGATCAGAAACGAATATCAATAATAGGTGTGTCAAAATGACAGTACCACCATATAATTACAAGTGGCAAAATCTCTGAACTTATGCTCTTTACATATAAGACGCAGTTAAAAGGGGGCCAATGATATTTTGATATGCACTTCCCTTCAAGAAATATAAACTTCTCTGCATCACGTTTACATGGTATCGTGGAATCACACAAAACTCAAAAGACTGCTCTAATAACCTGTTGATCTCTGAAGCTGTTTTAACATTGTGGAAGACCCATTCAAAATTGTCAAACTGCGGTATCTGGCATATCTGACAGAGTTTGAATTAAACCAATAAACACCCTCAACACAAAACCTGACAGTTATTCCGTCACTTGTAAAATATGTAAAGATAAAAATCGGCACATGAATTATCGTCAGCTGACAAAACTTCTGCAAACCAGCGACATATGGAGAAAAACTGATAAATGGTCGCTCAATGATTTTCACTTGTTCAAAGCAAATTAAGATCGTTTTGAACAACAGTTTTTCAAGGTTTCGTCTAGAGACCTTGACAGTTACACTGGTAGCATGAAGATCATATAGCTCAGATTTTTTTTTAGTTGGAAACATTGTTATACAATATCTTTATAAGATAATAATAATTACAAATGCTCATGAGAAAATACGATAAAAAAAAATAATTTATCATCAGTTAATGGGAAGGCAAGAAGAAGAAATTTATCATTATAAACTTCGCTGCATCCTGATCAGATTTCATTTGGGGGAGGAGCGACCCCAAACCCCTATTCTGACGCCAATGGCGGATAAGACACGCATGTCTCTGATATACGGTTGGCTGCGCACAGCAGGAGTTGGCATGGGGGATCTTGACTATGTCGATAATTAGCGTGTTTAGTACACCGCAGAAATGTTCTAGCACAGAGGGGTGCAGCGAAATGCATTGCCAAGACGGTTATTGGTGAACCTATGTATCTAGTGTACTTTTATCTCAACGTGATAAAGTTTCATAATCCTCATGTTCCTTCCTATCTATCTACATGTATCTATCTATCTATCTATCTATCTATCTATCTATCTATCTATCTATCTATCTATCTATCTACCTATCTATCTATCTATCTATCTATCTATCTATCTATCTATCTGTCTATCTATCTATCTATCTATCTACCTATCTATCTATCTATCTATCTATCTATCTATCCATTCATTCATCTCTCTGTTTATATAATCATACATTTCCCATCTCTGTATAGGGTTATCTTATCAAGTGGTAAGTTTTGTCTCCCTTTAACGGCCGCGAGCGTCATTTTTGCACGCCTAAACATTAACATTGGTTAAAAACACTGTAGGATCCTTTAGCACAGTATAGGAGCTAAAGGCTTAGTTTTAGTGGAATTAAAGTGAACGTTAAACTTTGATTTTAATTATTGGCTCATAGAGACAACAATTCTACTAGTCTACTTGTCAGACCCATATAGCTCATGGGTGTCCATCATATATGATGTTAGGAAATTTATTTACAAATTACAAATGTTTACCATGTGCATTCATGAACATGACAGATTTGTGCATTAGTCTAATGCAGACTGGTATTTATAGACTAAATAACAAATACTGCAGTGGTGTGAATGTAAGGACTTATTTCAGCGAGTTTTACACGGAGTCTAACTATTAACCTACAACTGTATAACTGACCATTGCTTATTGGTGCATTTTTTGTCAAACCCTACGTAAATACTGTTCTTCAGATTTCACTGACATGTCCTTCAGAAAGGGCCTAAAGCACAAGTGATGTTTTGTTGTGCTGTGAGAAGAGTGCAAGTAAGATTCCCTGCGGACTTGAATGCATGAATACTTGGGCCGAGTACAAAATAGCCTACATATACACACAGTAAGTCTATGGGAGAAAATGGGCAGGTGAATCCGGTCAACTTACGATTTTCACTTTGTTTAAGCACTAAATAATAATTTTGAAATACAATTTTTTTCAGGGCTTCATTTTTAGATATTATCAAAGACACTGGTAGCATGATGAATCATGTAGCTCAGATAATTTTTAACTGGAAACAATGTTATACAATGCCTTTAAATATGATACTTTTTTGGAATTCCACATAAACAAAACGATGGAGAAAAAAGTTGTATGTTTTTTTTGGGGGGGAGGAAAATTCGATAAATGTATGACTGTGTTTTTGCATTGATTATTTAGAGATGTTTTGAATGGTTCCCGCGTATGCCATCAGATACACACCGACCCTCTGAAAAAGAACCTGGCTGTTACGATATTTCAGCAACGATTAACCAGATTGATGTGAAATTACACTGAACATTTTTTTTCTTCTCTTTCGTAATAACTTTATTCATCAGATAAATGAAGATACAATTTATGTAAGCAATATTTACTTTTGATTTTCTTTAATCATTCATTATTTCCTTTAACCATTTTCAGCGTATACAAAAAACGGAAAGTGACCAATAAAACATTAGTCTAAACAAATAATAGAAAATATTATACAAAATAACTCAGCAGCAAAATCGGCAATGCCAAATACATCAAGATCGCAGTTCCTGCAGAGAAAAGTTTATGTAGAAAACCAATAACTACCTTGGAAAACTCCTTACTATTCCATATAAACAAGACCATGGAGATAAATGTGTCAATGTGTATGAGAGTGTTTTGAATGGTTTCCGTGGTATACCAGATGAACATCCGCCCTCTGAAAAATAAGGGTTTTTATGATATCTTATCAACGACTATTTGGATTTACGTGCAATTACGCTAAAAGATTTTCTTTATTTATTTTCATTTTTTTCTCTTTTATTCATTCTTTATTTTTTCAGTCACTTATATTCTTTGATTCGTCATTTATCTGTATTAACCTAATCATATAGTATTATACAATGTGTCCCAAGAAAAAAAGGAACCGGATTTCATGGCAGAAATCAAAATGAATAACTTCTTTGATGAAATTAAATATGGTTGTACAGCTCTGTTTCTCTTTCTTATTTTGATAGACAACGTATTATTCCTCGCTCACGCACGATTGAATAAAAACAATGGATATTGGTGCAACTAAAATTTCATTTGCACGCACAAACTTGATCTTTGAGTGCGTTTTCGGGGTAGTAGATGTAATAATTTCTAAGAAATAAAAGTATGACATAAACATAAAATTTCTTCTTTATCTGACCCCTCATACGTAAGAAATGAATAACGTATGCCGGAGAACAAGTAAAATTAAAACATACCTGTTTCAGCCTGATTAAAAAAAAAATGAGCCATTGGAAGCAAGCTAAACAAAAGGTTCACGCACGGTTGACTTCAGACAATATATTGCTTGGGACACAACGAATGGCTCCAAATCTTGTTGGCAAGGTAATTTCTGGGTCGCTGGCTGCCAAATCCCCCCCCCAAAAAAAGCAGGGTTCATGAATGCATTTTGTGGAACATTTTGTAGAAAACAAGCAATCTTTTTCAAATTTGTCTTTTCTCAATCAAGGCATCGCTTATTTTTTCACAAATGTGGTATCATATGAAAGAAGGGAAAATACTTGGCTTTATAATGATGTCCTTCAATATTCAACATATCTGAATACTTTCACGCATGACAGTTTGAATTTCAAATTTGCTTGTGGGAGAAGAATAAACTGATTGTTTTCCCTTCTGTCTTTGCTCAGCCATGCGTGAATGGAACTTTCTGCGTCTGATATGAAATTAAAGAAGAGAAAATATACTTTCCAACTATGTGCGATTTTTATTTCATATTAGTTATTAAGATATAGAAATATCTTCATCAATCTCGGTTTCCTTCTTTCTGGGACACACAGTATATTTAGCTATTTATTTTCTTTAATCATTTCATTATATACCTACATACAACAATAAAAAGTAACTACCCCATTTTTCAAACTACCATAACTTGTTAACGAAATAATTTTTACAAAAATAATTTGTCTGGAACATTTCTATACTCATTGACGAACCTCTGTGTGAAAATAAGACTAATTCGTTAAGCCATGCATGAGTGAGCATGCCTTAAAGGCAAAAATGCCACTTTTCAAAAGTCACAAGAGTCATCTCTTATGCCAAAATAATAGTAAATAATGGTATTTTTTGTTTTATTTAGAAAGGATGCTCACTGAACCATGATATATTTTGCTGAAAAATATCCAATTTCAATTTTTCTTTCAATAAACTGAATGGATTTTACAATTTCAAAATTGGGGAAGGATGGACATTTTTAAATTGAGCTCACTGAAGCGTAGAATATGCGAAAAGGGCCAAAAGAAGTGTAAGGGGATCGAACGATAGATATGAAGTATAAATAACGCTTAATCATTCAACTGAAACAGAATTTGTCACAATCCTACATAACAAATCCCTTAAAATGACCCTTGTGACTTTTCAAAAGCGACATTTTTGCCTTTAATACGTGCTCACTAATGCATGACTTGACGGATCAATCACATTTTCACACAGAAGTTAGTCAATTGATGTAGGAACACCCTTGCCAAATTGTATTGCTCAAAACTGTTCTTTTAAAAAGTTATGGTATTTTGAAAAAAGGGGGTAGTTACTTTTGTTGTTGTGTTTATAATAATAATTGTAACCGTATGCCAAAATGGAAAGAGACCGATGAAACATCAATCTAAACAAATCAAGATAAATATTTTAGAAAACAAATCATTACAATTTAGCATAATCGACAAAAAAAACCATCAAGATCACTGTGCCTACTGCCACAAACATTTATGCCAAACAGATGAAGAGAGGCGAGGAAAAAAATAAATTGAACGAACATCAGTCCTTATACCCAAAATGTGATTAGCGCCCTCTTACGTCGTCGGTCAAAATGAAATTCGAT
>JZLH01S0009172.1:466-13449 GCA_001188425.1 Eucidaris tribuloides
AGAAGGTATAAGTTATTGTATTCAAGACTTAAACTTGGATCATTAATTGAATAATTTACTGGGCAAATCCTATATGAGAAATTTCAATATTTGTTTTACTTTTCTCATTCTGCTGGCCACACTTGGAATGAAGATGTTGTTAATAAACAGATTTTTTCAGGGACAGTGATTTTTATGCAGTCATGGAAAACAAGACATAATTCATGGAAATGACCACTTGACACGGAGAGTGAGCTCTCAAACAGAAAATCACGAAAAACTTCTTTGCTCTCCTTAAAGTTCTTATTTTGAGAAAGAAAATGATAGAATTTATAACATAAATTAGAAAAAGTTGACAAAAGACCATACTAGACAGAGTGGCAAAACAATGTACTAACAACCATTATGAAGAAGTACACTAAACTGGATAAAAACAAGCACAGCAGTGAAGAAAATTTGAAACGAAAGATTACAGAACACAGAAAAAAAAACAAGATATCTGCAACAAAGAGAACAAAGTACATCTTTTTCAAGTCAAGACAAATTGTTGTTGTTATTATTGTTGGTTTTAACGGCGCATGTCAATCGATGTCTGATTATTCACGCCGATTATTCAAATCTCTCTGTGGATTAAACTTAAACATCCTTGATGCATGGAGAACTTTTGGCAGGAGACTGCCCCTTGCAACTAATTCACAGTCACCCCAAATACATTGCTACTACCAGGTAACAGATCTACCCTGCAGTTTTGGGTTACATTGCATAGACTCCACACTGGTGCAGGCAGGTTCAACCACAACATGAACAGCTGGGGGTGGCACCCAACATCAACATGTATGTGTACCAACAAACCAGACTGCGCACCACATTATCAACGAGTGCTCCATCCTTGGACCACCGGAAGACACAACCCTCGACTTGACCAACCCCAACCCTGAAACAGTGAGCTGGCTTCAACAGCTGGAACAGACTGTCTAGCTGTCTGGAACAAAGGAAGAAAAAGGAGCATGGACATTAAATTTGACAATGTCATAACAGCTGTCACCAACAGTGCTGCCGACTGTAAGAGAGCTGTTTGAGAATTTCTTCTGCCATTACTGCCGAACAGCGTACACGTACCATGCCTGGCTCACATTATCAATCTTCGTGCAGACGCATTTCAACGCTATCCTAAATTCGGCAGGGTTGACACCTTGGTAAAGATGATGAAATCAACATTCTTCAAGAAGCCAGCTCACAAGAAGATATACCTCAAATATCTTACGGAGTATCTGCAAGCTGATCAGTCCAAGTGCAATTACACTTGTCCCAACCACAACAATGTTAGAAGTCTACCTCGTCCACACTCTCATTCATTCTGGATCAAAACTATATAATACCCTGCCACAAGAAATTGGATTTAATCAATTCTATGACATCCTTTCCAAGAACAATTTCACAATTTTCATTTGTTACTCACAATAACTATTCTGTTTTGTAAGTTTATCCACCACTTAGATTTAGACTTTAATACAATTGCTTAATTAATGTGTTCATGTCCTTTGATATATGTTTTTGTGTTTTTCTTTTTTCTAGTCATTTTTTGTTCATTTACATTTAGTGATCATGTCATCAGTCTATGTTGTCTATTGTTTATGTTGTATGTTTTATTTTTAGATTTTACTTCTTTGTTTATTATTTCACTTTATATTTATCAGAGTCTTGCTGGGAATCAGCATTCCAGCTAATTGCAGGCCTTCTACTGTGATAAAATAAATAAAACTCAACACAACTGAAGTTGCCACCTGTTTCTACCCGATGGAATTCATGGTACAATGCTGTCAAGTACCATAAGACACACTTGCATGCATTCAAAGGCTTCTTCAGACAACAGGAGAGTACAGGTGTGGCTATTGAAACAATCATTGAAATGCTGCAGAACAAGGATATCTATGATGAACTTGAATTCTACATGAGTTTCACCACGAAGGACAGTGCTCGCCTTACAACAGATCTCACTGGCCCAGGGCTTAAAAAGAAAATTTAACTGTTCTCAATGTTCTTGAAGAGGCCAAAGCAAAACCTTACAGCTGAGAGGACATTATTTGGCTTCAAAAGAACAGGAACCTCAAATATCTTAAACAATCTCTGCCAACTGATTAGTGCAAGTTGCCACCTGTCCCCGTCTCCATCCGATGGAATACAACGCTGTCAAGTACCATAAGGAACACTTGCATGCATTCCAAGGCTTCTTCAAACAAGAGGAGAGTAAAAGTGTGGCTTTTGAAATAATACTTTAAATGCTAAGGAACAAGGATATCTGAGACAAACTTGAACTCTACATGAGTTTAATCACTGAGCACAGTGCTCGCCTTCCAAGTTCCAACAAATCTCACTAGCCTAGAGTTTAGAAAGAAATTTAACTTTACTGCACTTTTCTCAAGGTTCTTGAAGACACCAAAGCAAAACCTCACTGCTGAGAGGACATCATTTGGCCTTGAAAGAATAAGTGTTAGGTACCTCAAATTGTGAAAATGGCATGTTGACACCGAATAAGGACGCTGGGTCACACAGTATTTTTAAGTAACTTTAAAAGAACGTTTAATAAATGCCTCCGTATTTAACTCCCCACCCCCCCCCCCAAAAAAAATGTATAACTCATAGTAACCCATGGTAACCAGTAACTTCCATGTAAGGTAATGTAGTTCGTATGGTAATACGATTCATGTACATCATGCTACATCCCCCTTCTCAAAACAGTAAAGATATGTCATCATATACTTTAAAATTCTATTATACACAATGAACGTCAATAATGAAACACCAACTACATCGACCAAATCTGAAATATACGGCTTGCAATTTTTGAAGTTGCAGAAGTTGCATACACTACTATATAAGATCAGATGACACATATAAACGGTATAAGAGCCTCAAGAAAAATATTTAAGAACACAGTCAAATTTCGTTTCCTTTCAACACCTTTTAGATCTTTCGATCGCAATTAAATCATTGAATTATCCTATATAGAAGCTTTGTGAGAGTTCTCTATAAATACTGTGTGACCCAGCATCCTTATTCGGTGTCAAAATGCCATTTTCACATGGTGGCAGCGGTGGGATCCGAACCCACGCCATGCAGCTCATCTCACTAGTCACTACCTTGAAGTTCAATCAACAAATATTAGATCTATACCAGAATTGATACAGAAAATGATGAAATTCACTGATGTGTTTGCACATCTAAAGAAAACTTACAGAACAAGGAGGAAAGAACATACAAACCCTATTCCTTGAGAAAGAAGCAACACAACAGGATGTAGGGGCCAGCGTGGAGCCAACTGTAGCACTGAAGTATCACCAAGACAGGATGATTATGTAGGCACGGCGCCGACTGATGAAGTTGAAGATCTACCATCATAGGATCATTATGAAGATATGGAACCGACTGATGAAGTTGAAGAACCGCCATCACAGGGTGGTGATGAGTCTGAAGATTCAGCTGAATTGCCTGCATTTGCCAGTGATATATGGATGTATGAATCTGGGGATATGGCTATTTAGAGGCTTTTACAAGGAGAGAGTAATAAGGATAAATGCAATCCAAGGAAACAGTCATTGACAGGTGCAGGCATGGAACCAACTGTTGCAACTCAAAGCAGAACAGAACTCAGTCAGTGACCGCAGAACTGCTCAACTTTGGTTGCAATATTTGGACATGGTCGCCATCTTGAAGAAGTTCATAAAAGCTGAACACACAGGGAATTGGATGTTACATCTTGCAGCAGTACAGGACATGTTACCCTTCTTCGCAGCAGCAGGACATGGAACCAACTGTTGCAGCTGAAGAACCACTAAGACAGATGAAGGAGATTTGGCTAGACCCTTACCAGAAGTTAGCAAAACAAGGAAAAAAGCAATCCAAGGAAACGGTCATTGACAAATTTGACGGAAAAAGAAAGGGAAAAGATAATAAACAGATGAGAGAAGCAGAAGATCAATGCCAAGAAATACCGAGAAAGAATGAAAAAAAAAAAACGTATGACTCATAGTAACCCATGGTAACCAGTAACTTGCACGTAAGGTAGTATCTTAAGGATTATCTGCCAGCTGATCAGTGCAAATTGCCACCTGTCCCTGTTTCTACTCGATGGAATTCATGGTACCACTCTGTCAAGCACCATAAGGAACACTTGCATGTGTATAAAGGTTTCTGCAGACAAGAGGACAGTAACATGTGGCTTCTGAAACGGTACTTGAAATGCTACGGAACAAGGACATCTATGACAAACTTGAACTCCACACGAGTTTCATCACTGAGCACAGTGCTCGCCTTACAACAGTTCTCACCAGCCTAGAGGCTACAAAGAAACCCCTTGACTGCACTGTTTTCAATGTTCTGGAAGACACCAACACATACCAGACAAAACAGAGGTCATTGTTTGGACAGACTGACAGGCTGCTGGAATAGAGAATGGCAGTAGAGAGACAGAAGAAAGGTATTTATTAAAATGGAAAATCACTGTCCCTAGCAATTTCCAAGGAAGGCGATATCTGATTAGTTTTTTTTTTTTTCAATATAAGTTAGAGGGAAAAAATGCATGTTGTTCTGGATGATTTCTTCCATAGGAAAAAGTTAAGTCACCCCAAATATCCAAACATTGTCTTTGTTTTCTTATTACTACTATGCTATATAACCACGGGAAAAAATCTTAATTCCATAGTTGCTTGCAGAGCAGACTGGAAAATGTGACAATTTGTAAAAATTTCTCATAGAGAATCAACCCAACAAAATAGACATTTTTTTTTAAATTTCATGTTAGAATACTTGCAAGCATCTATTTAAAGGCAAGGTGCACCCTGACATTAATTTGGTTTTAATATAAACGCAGAACAATGAGAGAAACATATTAATGAAAGTTTGGCAAAAATCCACCAAAGAATATCAGAGTTATGAACATTCAAAGTTTTCATTTTGTGACGTCACATACGAGCAGCTCCCCATATGTCATGTAATATTAATTTAATAAATTGTAATTTTTTTATTGGATTATGATGATTAAATGTTTTTGTTTCACAGAAGCATGTATGTAATAATGTTTAAAATTATATACTGAATGCACAGGTAACATCATTTTCAATTTTCTGAGAAAATGGTACTCTATGAAATTTATATCACATGATAGTGGGGGAGCTGCTCATATGTGACGTCACAAATTTAAAACTTTAAAAGTTCATAACTCTGCTCTTCTCGGGTGGATTAATTTTTCGCTAAACTTTCAGTAATGTTTTTCTCATTGTTCTGCTGTTATTAAAACCAACTTCACATCAGGGTCAATCCCTGGGGGGGGGGGGGGGGTTTGCTCTCCACACTGCCTGCTACGCACCCGCGTCCAGAAAAAGCATCAAAAAGGGTCTCTTTTCCAGCACTGGAACGTCATTGACATCTTTTGGAAAAAGGGTTGCTTTTTCAGCACAATTCGCCGGCAATCACCACTTAGGGTAGCCTTTTCCCACATGTCACGCCATTTAGGGTTGCTAATTTGGTTATGAAGATTACATCATTTAATGGTGCAAATTTGAGCAGATTTATATTTACACTATTTAGGTATAAATTTCCCATACACGATGCGTCGAGCCCGATGGGGCAAGCGCAAGCATGCAATTGATCAGATCCGATAGTAAACCAATTGTGAACCGGATCGATCAACTGTATCAGCTGATTCAGAATGAAGCCCGTTATGAAGACCAATTTGTTATGCCGTTCATTTTAGACGTGCTGTCAAAACACTACACAGTAGTGGGATTTATTTGAACTTTTTGAGATAAAGGATTTTGCTCTACACTCAAGTAAAGAAGGAAGAATTTGACGTCAAATTTGTGGCAGTCAACACTTGATATGTATGTATGTCCTCGGTCCCACATATTAATATTTGCGTAAGTGATAACGATGTCAACTGGCCGAAGCTTGGATTAAAATATTTGCGAAATTCAGACAAGCATCTGAACTGTATAAAATTTAAAGTGATTAAGCGCAAGTAAATGCTCTGGTTTATTCAATGGGTGATCAAACCGATGATATTCTTGCTGCATTCAAATTAAGTGAGGAACAGCAGAAACAGTGCCAGTTTTGACAAGTTTGACAAACATTTGGCAATTTTAGTGAAAAGCACAATGTGATCTCTGAATGTGTTCAATCGGAGAAAACAGAAGGAAGTGGAATCCATTGATAGTTTAATTACACCCTTACATAGTTTAAGCGAACATACTTGTCAGCCTATCAGACACACCTGCGGTTGAACAAGTAAGCAGGTATATAAGGGGAGCTCAACCCAAAGCGAAAAACTGGCAAAAAGTGAGACAAAAGCCATAAGGTATAGACCTCTATTGTAGTTATAAAGTGAAAGATCGGTATCTTGCATTGTTAGCGTATCGCTCAACACATATTTGCCCACAAAATTGCTAATGGGACGTCAGTTGTGTACTACTCTACCGTCGCAACCCCGGGTCGCAACCAGTTCTGCTAGATCCAGAATGTCCAAATATCAAAGAACTGCATGACTGCGACAGGCGCTACAGATCTCAGCAAACCAAGAGTTACAACAGGACCCATCGAGCCACACACCTTCCAGATCTTCAACCAGGGGAGAAAGTATGGCATTGAGAGTTAATGCAACCAGTACAACAATCATTGGCAGAGGAAAAACACCTCAATCCTACATAGCTTCAACTCCAAGAGGGACACTCTGGACATAATTCTCCCTATCGCATATAGCTCTCCGAATCTGAACGTATGTGGCGCTCTAATTTTTTGACCCTTTATTCTTGGGAGATACGTTTCCGGTTTAAGCGAGGGCGATACACATTGCACGCTAAAATACTCATGGATTGTGTAAAAAAAAATCTTTCTCATAACCTCGCAAATAATAATATTTTTTTATGTCCTTCGATCATATTTAACAACCCTTCCATTTAGCCCATGAACAGAGCCATCTGCCGTTCTGACACACTGGCGTTCCCGTTCCGACTCAGCATGCGCGTTTTCGCATTCCTCTATCACACGGTAAACATTCGCGGCTTTCCTGACGAGAGTTTCGTGTTCATTCCTTCCTTCGGGTCGAAGGAACATTTCTTTCACTAAGAAAGTCCTTTAATTACGACACAGACATTCCCAAACATTGTTCATAAGGTCAATATATGTTTGCTCGGGTATGAGGTATTGATATTATGAATTTGACGAGGTTCAAAATGACATGTTTTGTGCTTTTGACTGTACGATTTACCGGAACCGGAAGTATACATCCCAAGAGCGATCGATCAGATATCGGTATCGCGAGGTGATATCGCTTGATATCGGCTATATGCGATAGGGAGAATTGACGCGCTTTCGTCCACAGCATTTTGAGTGTGAACATCTAAGTGAAGACAACGGAGATTGCGAAATGCGAACCGACTGATTTTCCGCAACTTGAGCATGATGTGACAACTCCTGAGAGAGATCGGAACTAGTAGCAATCTCCACCGGTTTCTCAAAGGAGACAGTATTATTAAATGGCCAGTGGAAGAACCTCTAAGATGTTGTTGAAGAAAAACAAAGCAAATTGGGACTGGCTTTGGAAACATTTAATAGGATTTTGAACAAGGGTAAAAAAAAGAGGTCAAAGTAGCCCTATGGACTAAAAAGAATTATGGATACAATAAAAATAAATTTTGATCAAAGTACTTTTGGAACTTGAATTTGGACATTTAAAGACTCTATAGTTCGATAATACATATGGTTAAAATATGGATAATATTATTCTGGACTCTAACTACAAATAATGAAATCCACTGAAGATGTTGCGTATTGATCCCAGAAAGGGGGATGTGGTATAATGCAATCGATTGGAATTGATAGTAAACCGATTATGAACAGGAGCTGAATAAAGACACACCTGCATACCTAAACGGAGAAGTTTGCTGTGTCCTTCATTTTAGACGTGCTTTTAAATTGCTACAAAAGTGACCACAAGGAATGGTAGAATGGTAAAAAATTCCCTTGCTAGTCTATTACACCCAGTTCTACTAGACAGCACTTGTGCACACACACTTGCAGGTTGCCGAGTAGGAATATGCTATGCAATCTTACTGTGCCTGAAGAGACTATGTTCAGCTCTCTCATGTATGCCTACTATTAAATGTGTGCGCGCTATAGCAAGGAGGTATCAGGCGAGCTTGTTAATTTCACTGTTTAGGCCACTTAGGGTATCAAATTAGTGGATTTCTATGTTCACGCCACTTAGGGTATCAGAATTGGTGGTTTCCCTGTTCACGCCACTTGGGTAGCTTTTTCCATGTGTTACGCCATTTAGGGTTGCGTATTTGGTTATGTATGTTACGCCATTTAGGGTCCATTTCTGAGGTTGTCGGACACGGGTGGGAGACAGGCCGTGTGGAGAGCCAACCCCCCCCGCCCCAAGGGTGAATCTTGCCTTTAAGGTGTAATCACATTGTCCCGAAACTGACACAAGACGGCCATACAAACATGGAATTTTCAATTTCGCATGAAGCTGGCCCTGATCAACACTTGATCAACACACCCAATCACCCACCAAAGCAAATACGATGTCTACAGAAGGTCACATGGTGCCCTCATGAATGGACCAATATTCATATCATCAGAGCCAAATTTGAACATTTCCTTTATAATGTGTCCATCTTTGCTCAAATTTCGGGAAAGTGTAACACCTGCATTACAAAGCACCAGATACATGATACATATGATACATGATACATGCACCAGATACATCCAAAAATAAATGCACTAGCTGTCCACTTGAAGGTGATTTAATGCAAATAATCTACCGTGCTCCAGGCATTCTTGTAGATTATCAGACGCCACGCCCCTTCCTCGAGCAAAGCCCTGTGATCCTGATCCTTTACCTTCCATAGCAGGCATCACATGGTCCAGCCACTTATCTGCATGAAGGCCTTTCTCTACAATACTCTGTTGGATGAGAATAATTAAAAGGAAAAATATATTCTTATAGCTCCTCTATTATGCAAAAACATAAAAATTTGAATTACTGTCGTATATCTAATTCTTATAACACTACTTGAAAGGGTACTGTATCTGACGCGAAAAAGCGTCAGTGATAAGATAAGATAAGGTTTTATTACTCTATCGACCCCCTCTCGGGGTATGAGAGTATACATGATATTTACAATGATAATACAAAACAAAGATAATACACATAAAAATAAGATATAAAATAATTAGCTACATGAATACAAGGTAAATATATTTACATAATCAAACGTGCAGGGTTTTTAACTACTCTGCCACTATGGGTTACTACAGTCTTTGAAGTATTTTTTTCTGAAATAACCTTCTGCTTCGGTAGATGTGAAAAATGAAGCATAATTACTTTTACAAATTGCACAATTTTTTTCAAAAGGCAAGATTTTGGGGTATTAAACAACTTATTAAACTGTATAGAACATGGTCTGCGAACTAACTTGTTAGGCAAGTAAAGGCTTCTTTCCTTACTGAAATATGGGCATACAAACAAATAATGAAATTCATCTCCTCCATCCAAAGATGAGCAGAGAGTGCATTGTTCTTCATCAGACAAAGTGGAATCAAACCTACTATTATTTACAGGTAATCTATGTGATCTACATCTAAATCAACATAAGATTGTCGCATCAGCATTACTTAAAACTAATAAATACTTTTCTAAAACTAGTTCATTTTTAAACATTCTGTAATTAGTACAGAGACGGTTGGACCATCTTGCCACACTCCACTCTTGTCTAAACATATCCCCTAGTCTTAATCTTAAGGCATTTAAAAGCCACTCTTTGCCAACTCCACAACCTTGGGATAACCATATATTTTCAAATCCCGCGCTATTTAATATGTTGTTTATGAAACACAGCCATGGTGATGAAAAATTTACGTCCTCATCCAAATGCATACTGTGCACGAGTTTGTAAAATAAAAATGAATATTTGAGTTGTTCCCGCATTGACAATTCTAATCCAAAATCCAATCATCCTACATTTGATGTGATTCAGTATTACGCCTCGTCCAGTCTCACCATAGATCATACTATCAAGGGAAATATGTTCCAGGGAAATGGCAAGACTTGAAGTACTCTTCAATTGAAGACTGTAGAATAAGAAGTACTGAAGTCACATAATACTACTTTTGAGAAACAAAGGCTCAAAGTTGTCAAATTTGTCTACATATCACAATTGTTTGAGTTGTACATCCAAACTTGGTGTAGTTAATTGGCAACATAAAGGTGAATATAGGACAAAAACAAACATTGTCACACTTGTAGATTTCCAATAAACAATCATCAATATTGTGGACTTAAGTGCTTCTTCTACACAAAACAAGGGTCTCAGGAAAACAAATGCATTTCTCAAATAAATGAATGTCAAAAACACTTAATTGTATATACTTTTGGAATGTCCTCCGTAAGACGGACAATTTGATATGCAATTTTTCAAATTTGGACGTTGTTTTAAATTTGACCTCATTTGACCTTTGACCGGAAGTGACCCCATGTCCCATCAACAAAGCACAAAATACATGATAAATTAGATATTTTCTTAATCCTTGTAACAAGTCGAGTAATTTGAGATACATTTTGAAGAAATAAGACCAAGTAAAAAATTTAACCCCAGTTGACCCCTCCCCTGACCCCTACTTGGGAAGGGTCAAATTGACCAAAATTTTGTCAAAAAATTCCCTGGCATGTAACAACTTCAATACAATCACTAACTCAATTTCGTCAAAATGTGACTTAAATACTTCTTATTCTACACTTTTCAATTTAGGACACAATTCTCCCAGGATCAAATATACTGTTCAAAGTTTCTGCTGTATAAATTGCATAATCATACACATTTCCTTTTCATTCAACAATTATCAGAACATGCTGTGACAGTGAAATTGGTTGTGTAGCTGTTCATGGGATAAATTTTTATTGAGGACAGAGATTAATTCTACACAGTACACCCGTTTCTCAAGTTGACAATTCAAGACAAATCCTTTCAACCCACATTCCAGCCAGTGTATATATTGGTAGATGTTTCAACTCATTTGATTACTGAGGTATTTTTTCTTACTTCTCCCAAATATGTGTCACTACCCTTTAACTCTTAAAGCCACTGGCTAACATTTACCACAGTTAAAAAAAATGTGAGCTACATAATCCTCCATGCTCCAAGTGTCTTTGATAAGGTCTAAAAATAAAGCCCTGAAAAAATTGTATTTCAAAATGACTATTTAGTGCTTCAAAAAAGAGAAAATCGTAAGTTGACCGGATTCACCTGCCCATTTCCTGCCATAGACTTACTGTGTGTGGATCTAAGCTATTTTTTACTCACCCTGAGAACAAATTGTTTATTCATTCATATCTTGTCAGTAGCAGCATAAATTTCCAAACTTTTGTATTCTAGGGTGTTTACTTGTCCATTCAAACACTACTATGTAGCTCAGATAGCAAAGTTTGACAATTTGTTTAATTTGAAGCTCCACAATGTTAGCCTATTACTTTAATGTGCTGAAGTCACAGATCTGCACAAAATAATACACATAGTGTCCAGTGAGGTTCAAATCTTCTGGCATATTAACCCATTGCCTCCAAGATTCTGAAAATTCAACGGAGTTAACACAGGCCACACTCGGTTCCCGTAACCAATGGGTTAACAGTTAAGAGATTAAACGAACCCTACCTCAGGCACCGCACAGAGACAGTAAGCCTTGTCTTTATCTGTACTGAAGAGCATCAAGGGTGTGGTGGGAAGTTCATTCTCCAAGATGTGCTTCACTTTCAATAAGGCCTGCAATGTGTTACAAGAAATGAGAAATCCATCAACAGACTGTACACCATTGGCTGTGATCCGACCGGGGGGGGGGGGGGGGGGGGAGTATGTGTCCCCCTTTAATTTTCTTCTGGGGAGATCATTCCCCCGCAATTGATTAATCAATTTTCTTCTGGCAGGATCGTTTCACCTTGAAATTTAAAGCTTCAGATTTTCATTTTATTAGTATTTTTTATAGATTTTGTATCTACAAACCTGTTCCAAAGGTAATGTGTGAAGGAAATAAATTGAAAGTTTATTTAGATAAAGTCATGGCATTTTGAGTTATAAACTCATTTAAAACAAAGACCATAAATTTGAACATTAAAATATAGCTGCAAGAATCACATGTTTCTGCTGCTACTTATAATCCAAGGCACACCAATTATCATTCAATACCATATGGTCATTTTCAAACAATCATTTTTGACAATTTGAGAGTCTTAAGGGCTCATATCTTCCCACTTGGAGGTTATGAATGGATGATGACTACCATATTAGTTATAATATAAGACTGGCATGTGTCATTACCAGTTTGATTTGAATTCTACAATTGGACAAATAATTATGATTAAAAAACGGTGCGTGAGTGACACAACAAATTTTGGACATGGCTGTCTGACCATTATCGGTTATGGTAGGATTTGTACCAAAGTAGTTCTCCAAGAGTACCACGAGTCCTAAAACATGTGCATAATTAAATTACCTATCTAACATATTTAGTCACAATCAACCACTCCCTCTCTCTGGCAAATGGTCCCCCCTTACAAGCCGTGAGTGACACAACAAAATGCAAAAATACCCACATTAACATTAATTACCCTTGTAACCATATTCATTGTGTTACGACATATGATAAATTATTTTATGTAACTTTCATGGAAAACTATCATCTATATCTAGTTTAAAAAAATATTGAAGCCTATTGATTTCTTGCAAGTTTTAATTTTCACCCTCATGTCCACTTTTGTTTGAAAATGGCCATATACTTACCTTACTATCAATGCCATCTTCTGTACATTCCACCAAGCAGATGGGGTTGGATTCATCGTTTATAAATTTATAACATAATTGAACAGCAATCTGTAGAAAATGAATTGAAGAAAAATGGTTGTTATAGGTACATGTAAATATGGTCTATACTACAAGAAAACAGGGTTCATATCT
>JZLH01S0009185.1:3763-19065 GCA_001188425.1 Eucidaris tribuloides
TAAAAACAAGTTCGAGGACACGTCCAAATTACCTGAGTCTGACATCATGTGTTTATGATTAAATTGCTTCGTGATAAATTACAGGAGATATGAACTGGTGCTCGGAGGCTAATGGCATCACAACCCTCAGAGCCACGTGTATATCGGGTTCGGCCTGGGTATGATTCATTCGAAATATGCATGATTTAAATCACCCGTTTCAGCGAACATTTTTGTTGGCAGTAAATATATACAGAACACAATGGTTATAATATAGACGTAGCTTCTTTGGTGACATGAAGTGATGCATTTGATTGTTAGATCGTTTACTTTCGGAGTAGTAAAGCACCCCTTCTCTGAAAGTGTAAAGAACAAAACGATTGTTCGTTTTAGTTGGGACATTTTTCTTCCTTTTGCTCTTCCTAATCCGTACATCTGAAAGTCACTGACGGTCTATTTTCTACATAAATAGGATTAAAGACTCTAAATATTTTGTTTTCATGAATTGTACTCCAAGACCGTTTGATATGTCCCCCTTCCACAGCCTGTATCCAACGGTTAAGGATATTGGGTTAGGAGTAATATTAAAATTATAATGTTCTAGTTAGAATGTAGATTAAAATTTGTATTGAAATGTATCGCCTTAGAATGAAACTTGAATTTGATAATGATTTTGATAGCATTCGCAAATTGCAAATAAGCCATATATTGATTTTAAACATTATCCTAACCTAGGATTCCTAGGTAAACACACCTGAATTATACCAGTGGAAGAAAAAAAAACTATCGAGATACGGAGCCAATACTCGCGGACTTTGAACACAAAAAAACTAGGATAAGAGGGTATGGAATGCTGAGGAATTTGGTCTCAGGGGAGAGGTTTCGTGGAGGGTGTAAGGAGGGGGCTCATTGCTCTTTGCCCCAACCTTCATGACTTGTAAGTGACGTCACACTCATGTATCAGTTCAGCACCGACTCTCACCCTTATCGATATCAGCTTTACTCATATCCTTAAGTGGGCGCGATTGAGGTAATTAGGTTACCTTAACGGTGAGTAATGGTGAATGCTTTACTTGACGTAATACAGTAAGGCAAGATTTAAATATTTAGCCCTTTTTTCTAGGGGGTAAACCTTTTAGTAACATTCTAATTCAATAACTGACATAAATTGAACACATCTTGGAAGGGCAACATGCTCGCATTATTGAGACTTTGGACAAAATGTAAAACGATAGGTGGGCACAGTATGCGATGGAAGAATGTCTATGCCGTAAAAGGGGGGGGGGTAGGTGATATACGTGGAGGGGGCAAGGAGGGGTCTCATTGATCTTTGTTCAAAAGCATCCCCTTGTTATGACGTCACACTTAAGTATCAGTGAAATACCGACAATCAGCCCCCGTTTGTATCAGCTACTTATAGTGGGCGCATTTGGGGTAATTGGACTATCGTAACAGTGAGTAAGAGTGAGTGTGTGATATTTGACGCAATATAGTAAGCCAAGATTTGAACGAAGTTAGACCTTTTACTTGTGACATTTTACTAACATTTTATCTCAACAACCCAAACAATTTCAGCAAAAAGGGGCCTAACACTGAAACATTCTAATGAAAAAAAAAAAATCTTGTAGAAGGTCGCTATACTCCTAGATGAAAAGGGCGATAAGTGAGTAGTTTGGGATAGAGGATTAGGCCGTAACATGGTTAGAAACAATGTGTTAAGCAACGTGACGGTTTTTGTTTTTATCGATTCAGTTACTGAAACAGCTCAACACAATCGATCTTTGCTCGATGATTCTAAATTTCATTGCAGCAGGCTTTTATCGGTTCATGTCAATCACTTTTTTGTTACTCTCCACGTGCGTTCAGACGTCATTATAGCCCCTATAAGCATCAGACCATCTGACCATGAGTTGTTTTAGTTCAAGCGATCAAAAATCAATTGTGCGTGTGTGTTACTTAAATTTTTTATCCCATTGGATTATTAGAATTATCCCAAGATTTACCAAGTGTAAAAGTTTAATCTCCTGGGAGAAAACTTGAAATGATGCGATCGTCAGCTCAAATGTAACATGCCGTAAGCAACGTGACTGTTAATTTCGTCGATTCTTTTGTTGCGACTTTTGTAATCAACACATAATTATAGATCGATCTCTGTTCTTAACATTATTGCAGCAGGCTTTTATCGATTCATGTCCACCATTTTATCCCCTTCATTTTTAAAGTTAATCTCACGAGTAATTGAGTAAATTGAGATTCCATCTCAACCCACTTTAGCAATAACATGACACTTTGAGTGAGAGCCCCACATATACTGTATAAAAATCTAACATAAAAATTAGAGTAACTGCAATTGTAAGATAATTATATTACACTCGCAAATCTCAAAATAAATTTTCATTATTAAAACGGCAGCCACAAATGCAGAAAAAAAAATCTGTTCAACAACAAAATCATTAAAATGTCAAAACATTGCACCTCTTGTACAAAATTTCCCCCTTTTAAATATTGAAAGGTGCACGCGCGCACCCTAATCTGAGTAAATTGTGGGAGCATGCTATTTTTCTCTCTATTATTAAAATACTTCACAACGTCAGTGTTGACGGAATAAAGGCCACCATTGCGTTCTAATGTTCAGGTACTTCCACAATGTACCTGTCGTAAACCCTCCTCGACACACTTACGAAAATTATTGTTTCAATCACAAATAGTTTTTTCTATGTTGCAGAGCAGGAGCGGTTCGGGGGGGGGACAGAGAGCTACTTATACTTAGCCCATCCCCCCCCCCCCAAAAAAAAAATAGCCTTTTTACATCATACATGTTTAGTTTTATTAATATGAAGATTGAGAGTGAGCAATGAATGGCCGTTTTCACATTTGGTATAGAGTTTTCACTTATGTGATATATACATCGTGCAAATTCTGTTTTATTTCAATCGATATGTCACATGAATATCTATTCCAGTGCACTCTCAAAATTCCCGGGTCAAACTGACTCGGAAAAGGAATCCGTTGGAGGCACACTCGAAAAAGGGTCAATTTCAACTCATTCCAATTCCAGGTCAAGTTTGACCAAAATCTGAGCCAACCTGTCCTGGGCCTTGGTCAAAGTTGACCCGGAATGTGGTTAAACCTGACCCTTTTCCGAGTGTGCCCCCAACAGATTCCTTTTCCGAGTCAGTCTGACCCAGGAATTTGAAGAGTGTGGCTTTTAAGACATATTCTAGATTTACCAAGTGTGAAATTTTAATCTCTTCGGGGAATAAGAGTGTCCATACTAGTCAATTGTGTTATAGATAATGTGCTAAGTAAGCCGACTGGTTTTGCTTCTGTCGATTCGATTAAGACAACTTTGTTCGATTAATTAACAGTCACGTTGCTGATATTTTCTTCCATGATCTAAACTTGATTACAGCAGGCTTTTTATCGGTTCCTGACGATTTTTTTTCGTTTCTCTCCGTGTTTGTTTGTGAGTGTGTGTGTGTGTGTGTGTTGTGTGTGTATGTGTGTGTGTGTGTGTGTGTGTGTGTGTGTGTGTGTGTGTGTGTGTGTGTGTGTGTGTGTGTGTGTGTGTGTGTGTGTGTGTGTGTGTGTGTGTGTGTGTGTGTGTGTGTGTGTGTGTGTGTGTGTGTGTGTGTGTGTGTGTGTGTGTGTGTGTGTGCAGACAATATCATGGCCTAACCATGAAACCACAAGCTCTGTTTTAGTTCAAGCGATAAAAAAATCAATTTGTGTGCTACGTAAATTTTGATCCCACTGGATTATTAGACTTACCCCAAGATATACCAAGTGTGAAAGTTTAATCTCCTCAAAGAAATATCACCTGCGATCTTCAGCTCAAAGGTAACATGCCGTAAGCAACGTGACCGTTAATTTCATCGATTCTTTTCTTGCGACTTTTGTGTCCAACCCGGGTGTTCAATACATAATTATACATCAATTTCTCTTCTCACCTTGTAGCAGGCTTTCATTGATTATGCCAATCATTACAGGTTTATTTCTTTTTAAGGTTAATCTCAGTGTGGACATAGAATCTTATAACCGTAAAATGAAACGAGCTCGGTTCTATTTCAAGTGTGACAAACGATCAAAGGCCAATTGTTTCTGCATGTTACAATAAATTTTAATCCCAGGGGCTTCGGAGAATTAATCTAGGTTTATCAAGTATGATAGTTAAAGGCAGTGGATCTCATGTGCAAACATCCCCGCAGACCAGGAGAAGATAACCCATGCCCTTAGGCTATTGATGAAGGGCATATCTGCAAAATCTGGGGGTCAGTAATTACCTAGAATTTGAAAAATGCGAAAGAAAAACAATAGCCGTTTAGTGTACGTTCTATGGTAGGATTTTTTTCCTCGCGAGAAAAAAAATCAAATCAGAGTCTAACGGTCACTTTAATTTCACTGAAACTGAGTTTCTAGCTCCTATATTTCGCTAAAGGTTCCCAGATGGCATTTTTCTTCTAAATACCATTGTATTTACACAATGTTAATTTTTAGGCATGCAAAAGAGATCCCCTGCCTTTAAATCTCCTCGAAGAATTCTTGAAATTACCTGTGATCGATAGTTTTTAGACAACATGACAAGCAACGTGACTGGTTTTGTTTTAGTCGATTCGATTATTGTGACAGGTTTGGCCAACACCTATTACGCAACGATTTCTGTTTAATGACCTTATAACTGTATAATGTAGCTTGATTACAGGAGACTCTCCTTGAATCAAGTCAATCTCTTCATTTGTGTAGTTTCGACGTTGGGGTTCGCGAAATTATATCGAAGCTTCTGCAGGGCTAGCTCCGAATCTAAGTTTAGGGTAACTTGTGGTACTATAGTCGATGATATTTCCTTCACTGCATGTTCCACATTTCCTTGTTTTTTAGGTGAATTCAGATAAGCCTAACCAGGAGCGTCGATCCATGTTTCGGATTTGGGGGGGGGGGGGGGTGGACAGAAATTTCAGAATTTTCGGCGCACTCTGCGCGCAATATTGCAATATCAAAATGTTGCAATGTACATGTATGGTAAGTATGTATTTTCATGTTAAGTTAAATAGTTTTGTAGTGCCTAGCTTGCAATGCTTTTTTAAAAATATTTATATTACGTTTTATGATTATGTTTCAAGTTGTCAAATCATTTTTTTTTTTGGGGGGGGGGGAGGGGCAGAACGATATGTTTCGCCCCCCCCCCCGATCGACGCCCCTGGGCCTCTGCCTTTTGTAGTTTATACATAGAAACATTTCACTTCGAATCGAGTGTATTAATGCTGAAGGATTGTCACAAGAATGGGCCATGAGTACCGCGATATCAGTATGAGGTCAATGTGTCTCAGCAACGTGACCGACATTGCTCGATCGATTCCTTGGGTTATGACTGTTTATGTTCTAAACATATTATACATCGATCTCTGTTTTATATTTGATTACAATAGCCTATCGTCGATTCATGTTGTTTTCTACCCTTTTTTGTTGAATTTAATCCCACTATGTTTCAAAGAATTTTTCCGTTTCATAACTAACCAAACCATGAAACATAAGCTCTGTTCTGCTTCAAGCGGTCAAAATCAATTGTGCTGCATGTTACATCTCTTCTACCTCCATGCAATGTTTGATCCAAGTGGCTTATGAGGCTTAATTATAGATTTACCGAGAATGGAATTGTCGAGATCGATGGATTAAAGACAGCATGATAACCAACGTGACCTTTTTTGGTGTTTTTTTTTTTCGCCTTGCGACTAATTGTTGTAATTGCTTTGACAACCACCTATTACACATTGATCTCTGTTGGATGATTTTAGAGCAGATTTTCGTTAATTCAACTCAACCTTTTCCTTTGTGTATTTCGACGTTGAGATTCGCAAAAATCATATCGAAAGCTATCAGTATAATTATAAGCCTAGCTTCGAGTCAGGTTTAAGGTAACTTGGTTACTATTACTATCGATGATTTTTTTTCCTTCACTGCATGTTCCACTTCCTTGTTTTTCAGGTGAAGTCACATACAGGCCTAGCCAGGGGCGTCGATCCATATTTCGGATGGGGAGGGGGGAAACAAAAGTTAGAAAATGTCAGAATTTCGGCGCGCTCTGGGCGCAATATTGCAATATCAAATTTTGCAGTGATATGATTAGTATACCCTCCCTACTCAAAAGTATATGCAACATACACTATAACGCATGTATTTTGAGTTGAAGGGCCTTTCTATAATGACGTCTAATGAAGTTTATAATTGAAAATAACAAATTATTTCGAAAGAAATCAATGAACAATCTTTTCTCTTCCTTCTCCAAGGCGGAGAGATTATCAAATGCAGGCCACCACGACAGAGGGACTGGAACCTAAAATTTAACAGTTCTTCGCCTCTCCTATCTCGCTGAAACAGTTTGATGGCTTGGAAAGACTTCAACAAACGAAATTATGCCAATGTGTTCCTCTGACGCTGTCTCAGAAAGAAGACCACCACCCGCGAGACGAAAGGCGCCTCCTATCTTCATAAGACAGTGGTAAGGAGAATACGCCCCATATTTCAGCAAAGACCTCTTCAAATTGTAATTTCTTATTCTTCTCCAATTCTATAAGGCAGTTTATTATTGCAAACATCCTAAAATTTACTGTTCATGCTACTTTTCTGTACATTGAATGCAATAATGTGGACAAAAGGCAATCATCATTATATCTGTATAGCCTTATCCTCCTTAAACTGTCTCATGAGATAGCAGGCGCTTCTTCTTCGCGGGGTGGTGTCTTCTTTCTGAGACAGCGTCAGAGGGACACATTGGCATTTTTTTTATTTTGGACGTCTTTCAAGCATCAAAACCGTTTCACGGGAAATATGAAACAAATGACGATACTCGTGTGAATTAACTCCCCACCCCTATAGGGAGGCGAAAAATGATAAATTTTATGTTCCCGCCCTGTGCCGTGGGTGCGTCTGCATTAGATAATCTCTTCGCCTTGGAAAGAAATGAGAAAGAATATTCATTGATATCTTTTTCAAATAATTTGTTATTTTCCAATAATAAACTTCATTAGGACGTCATTATAGAAAGGACCCCTTCAACTCAAAATGCATGCGCTATAGTGTATGTTTCAATACTTTGAGTAGGGAGGGTATGAATTTTTATGTTAGTTAATTTGTTTTGTACAATCGTGCCTTGCACTTGCTCTTTAAACTACTCTTGCATCACGTTTTATGAATTTTTCAAGTTGTCAAAATCGTTGGGGGAGTAAAATGACCCTCCTCCCCCCTCCCCTATTTGCCCCTCACCCGATCGACGCCCCTGGGCCTAGCCTTTTGTATCATTTCATAGAAACATTATTTTTACATCGACTCGAGTGTAACAAGATGATCCATGCATACCGCGACACCAGTGTTGAGGACAATGTGCTGTAAGCAACATGACCGACATTGCACTAATCGATTCCTCTGTTGTGACTGTCATGTTCCAAACATTATACTGTACATCGATCTCTGTTCTA
Organism: Eucidaris tribuloides; assembly: GCA_001188425.1. Classification (NCBI taxonomy): domain Eukaryota; kingdom Metazoa; phylum Echinodermata; class Echinoidea; order Cidaroida; family Cidaridae; genus Eucidaris; species Eucidaris tribuloides. Next base: position 11,215 of record JZLH01S0009185.1, read on the forward strand.
TACTTGATTACAACAGTCTTTCGTCGAATCATGTCATTTCCCCCCTCCTTTTTTGTTAAAGTCAAATCACTATGTTCAAAGAATTTTTCTGTTTCATCTAACCACAGCCATGAAACATGAGGTCTGTTCTATTTCAAGCAATCAAAAATCGATTGTGTCTGCATGTTACGTAAAGTTTGATCCAAATGACTTACAGGATTTACGTATGGATTTACCAAGTATTACAGTTAAATGTCCCTCGAGAATACTTGGAACATGACACGTTTCCTAGATCGATGGTTTCAAGACAACATGATAACCAAAGTTACTTTTTTTGTCGAATCGATTATTGTGACTGCTTTGACAACACCTATGACACATTGATCTCTGTTTGAGATGCATCGGACTTAAATTGATTCAAGTTAACCTTTTCCTTGCAGGAATCAGTCCCCGACTCCGTGCAGAGGTTTGCGAAATAATATCGAAGTTGAGTTATCAATAAATGCCTACCTGGGTACTCTGGTCGAAGACGAAAATACATGTATTTTCTTCACTGCGTGTTCCATATACCTTTGTTTTCCATTAAGAAATAATACAGCCCGGGATACAGCCTTTGGAGTATTTCGTAGAAACATTTCGACAGACAGTTAAAGCAAAACTATCCATGTTACCCGCGATGACAGTATTGATGCCAATGTGCTGGGCAACGTGACAGTTATTGCATTGATTGATTCCTTTGTTGTGAATATATTCTTCAACATTATACATCGATCTCTGTTCTTACGTTGATTGCATGCAGTAGGCTTTCATCGATTCATGTCTATTTTATCCCCTTCCTCTTCTTTTTTTTACAAGTTAAGTTTAGTGTCTTGCAGAGAATCTAACTGTTCTATCCAACCACAACCATGCAACAACGAGTTCTGCTTGTGGTTTTGTGGATTTCTTTTTTATTTGAAAGTTTTATGCCCAAAGGTCACATCACACCAATAACAGATCCTGAATGTCTTCGTTTTTTTTAATATTAATTAATGAAATATCTCGGGGGGACCCGAGATTTTACGGGGTACCCCGGGCGATTTTCGACTATATTTTACATTATAACATACAAAGGGGTTAATACGGTGTTGAAATTATCCAAATTATACCTCGTCAGAAAGATCAGAGTCTGCTCTAAATATACAAAGCACACCAAGCCCTTACCTGCCATATTGGTTTAAAGCCACGGGCTAACAATGACCACAATAAAAAGAAAAGGGAAGTCCATAATCCTCCATGCTCAGTCTACATGTAAGTGTCTTTTGATAAGGTCTAAAATGAAACCCTGAAAAAATTGCATTGCAGAATTATAATTTAGTGCAAATCTATGAGTACTTAGGTTGGCCGGATTCGCCATGCCTATTTCCTCCCATAGACTTACTGTGTCTAGATCTAGGCTATTTTGTACTCAACCGCAGTGGAAATTGTTGATCCATGCATATCTTGCCAGTGGAACCATATACATGTAACTTGTCAAACCTTTGTATTCTATGGTGTTTATTTGAAGCTCAGATATCGCAATTTGACAATTTTGTTTTATTGAAGCTCCACAATCTTCGCTTCTCTAATTGACAGTACCTACGTTCAAAACATACTCATGCATTAATCTCTTTTCACTGATCTTAATTGACATGATTACATTAGATTTGTAAGTACTCTATATTCATGTCAGCCTTATTCTTAGTTTTCTGTGTTGTGAGTAGGCCTATGTGAATGCGAGTTTTACAACAACAAAAGTTGAACATTTTCATCAAGTGCGTATATTCCCTTTTAATAAAACTGATACTGTCCATCAAAAGAAACGGTATACGCAAGTTTCAATAAATGCACATCATTAAATTCAAAGATTTTTTTTCTTAAGCGCACAAACATGCTTATTCAGTAATCTTTGCCAAGAGCATGTTCAGCAAACGGCTGCTACTTATTAACGAAGAGGATAAAATACAGTGACATCACAAGTTACGCATGGTTGAACAAAACTCACAACATGACGTAAAATCTCGCTTCCAAACAATAGCGGACAGAATAACAACGATCATTATTATAGGCCTTTCTTGTATGGCATCCTCGAGATGTAAAAGATTTATTGGAAAGATAAGGGGAAGAAAACAAAAGTAGAATGAGGTATTGATTACACAACCCATCATTACCATTGATTTGTGCCGGTGAACATTCTGCATAATTCTATCCATTCATGGTTATGTCGCTTGATCATGCATGCATATTATGTTGAGATGTGGTTTGTGACGTCTTTTGGTGCGGATTTGAGATGTGTTGTCTTTTCCCGCTCTAACAACTGAGACATCTAATAGACATGTGTACATACTGAATAGGGGTATGTATATTTAATTCACTGAAGTGTACCTGTGCTAAGAAACTCTTTCTTTTCGATTATGTAGAGTGAAAGTTATGAGAACATTCTTTGTTTAGACAGTGTACATTCTTTTGTTATGAGGCTCACTGATCTTTACTCCAACCCACCTGCCATGACGTCATACCAGCCGGGGTCCACTATGAACAACCCATGTTCTTTCTAACGGTTGTACATATCTTAAAGGCATCATATAACAGTATTTCCAGTTTAAAAAATCTGAGCTACATGGTTCCCTATGCTACCAGTGTCTCTAACAATTTGTCTAAAAATAAAGCACTGAAAAATTGCAGTTCAAAACGATCATTAAGTGCGTTCAAAAATCAAAAAGTGAAAATCATTGAGCGACCATTCCAGTTTACCCCATAGACTGTTGCGTTGCTGAATTTTCATCAGCTGAGAATAATTCATGTACCGATTTTTCTCTTTACATATTTTACAAGTGACAGCATAACTGTCTGAAGTTTTGTGTTCTATAGAGTGTTACATTTAAACACTGTCAGATATGTCAGATAGCAAAAGTTTTACAATTTTTTAATGTAGGCTTCCACGATACAGTTTAGGTCGATCTGATATATTTTTCCTCAACCTTTCATAAGTGGTGCTCTTACTCCATTCATCAGAAAACAACATCAATCATTCCGAAAATCGTGTAACATGGCATACTTTGAAATGATCAGCGATCAAATATCAATTCCTGTGGGAAGATGTTGGCCTATAATTACACGCAAGTTTTCTTGTACTAATTTCCAAACAAACAAACATCAACAACTAAAAACAATTGAGGCATTACCGATTCTGAGATTTTCATGGTATCTATGTAAGTGTAAAACACAGACAATTTTTTTTTTACTATAGTTACCAAAACTATGAGAGTGAATGTTTAATTGACGTCATCATAAGCCAAGATTTGAAAAGTAAGATCATGGAGCCTAATAGACCTAATATCTGTGTAACAGGATACATTGCACTTCAATGAATCACATCTTTTTGTTTTGGTTTGATATCTGGCAAGTTTGGTGTCGTTCTAAAAAGCTTTTAATTGTGCATAATTATGGATGCCTTCGGAACAGGATTTTCGATTCCGAATAACAATGAGCAAAAGATGTTCACCTGCATGTATACCCGCACGGAATTAATTAAAATGTGTCTGTTTACATGTATATAGTTCACTTGTCAAATCAGTGCTATGGGTGTGAGGCGTGAATGAGGTGGACCAATGTTTTGGAAAACAATAATGGCCATACGTCATCTGCTGACGAAATACGAAGAAAACCTCGGCACAGAAGGATCAGGTAAAGATCAGAAGATGGAGATGGATAGGACATGTTTACAGAATGGATGGCGATGAATGTGTGACAACACTGACGTGGAGCAGGGGAGTTGGCTGTGTAAAATAAAATTGATATCAATCAATCAATCAATCAATCAATCAATCAATCAATCAATCAATCAATCAATCAATCAATCAATCAATCAATCAATCAATCAATCAATCAATCAATCAATCAATCAATCAATCAACCAACCAAAAATCACTCGAAACAAAATGATGGGGGGGGGGCGAAAAATGCTTAAACTGGACATTAGATCAATGAATTACACTACGAGAAACCCATTATTTTTCTGCTTTTTGAAAATTTTAGGGACGGCCTCCTCCTCTGCCCATCCTCCACATGGCGCCGCTCCTGGCCTGGAAATAGGGCGGGACGTGGGGCATTTGAGAACAAAATGGAGAAAGAAGGAATAAGTTAGGTTAGATCTATAGATTCTTGAATTAAGTAAAGCATGTTGCTGGAGAGCGCACTGTGGCCTTATCGGCTACATGTCCCGAAGAGTCGAGGGGATAGGTGAAGATGAAGGTCAGATCTTCGTCAATGTATCTACGTCCGTTCAGTCGACACCCACAATTCCTTGCTCATGTTTTCCACTCCATGCTTTGAGTGGATCCCAAAAGTTGCGAAGCGTGGAGTGCTTAGGAAGGGGCCAGAAATATTTCCCCTATAATATACATGGTGGAGTCAGAAGCAAGGATTATGGATTTCAGCGATTGACCAACAATTTCATGACTTTTCAGGAAAAAAAGAGAGAAAAATGAGAGTGTCTGCATGCGGGTTTTTTCCCTCTCATAGCGAGAAAATGTTACATGTTTTATCTTTAAAATTGTTACATCTTGAGATCATAATGCATTGCATTCAAATCAGGTGATGAAGGTATCACTTTCGCAGCCCCCCCCCCCTGTAATGACAAATTGGTCATCGTTTCATTGAATTTGAACTAGTCTTGGCTGATCAAATCCGTAAATAGTAAATTGGAGAAGCTTTGTCTAACAGGTGAAAATAATTCTTTCCCTCCATTACATTCAATGTTTCAAAATGGAATATGTCACTGTAATAAAAGGGTAAATTTGTCACAAATCTTTAAAATGATAATAGGTCTACAGCGCACATTCACAGATGTATTTTTCAGAAATGAAGTCATACAAATTGTAATTTTGTGATGGAATGGATTGCAATGTAATGATTTATATGATTTTACGATTATGGATTGAATGGGAACTTATTTAATCATTATTGATAATATTTCGTATTTTCGTTCATTCATTTTCATTTTCATTTCATTTATTTATTTCAACACGGACAACCCATTCAGCACTAGACTGTTTTTCAATGGGTCCGTGTATAATAAAAAAATCAATACAATAATATATTTCTTAAGATAAAAACTGAACAAAACAATATCATACATTCACAAATACATAAAGAAAATATAACATACTACATACCGTACTACATACATAACATACTACTATAAGCTACAAAAAAGTAAATATTACAGTGATCAACAAGTATTAGAGAAAAACTTATTGAACACGATAAGAAAACAAATGTGAATATTACAGTGATTAACAAATATAAGAAAAAAAAACTTATTAAACACGATAACCAAATACAAATATGAGGGAAAAAATGTATAAATTATCCCCATACCCCCCACCGCCCATCCACCAGCGATTTTGTTGGTAGTTGTTCATGACCATCATGAAAGAGTGACAGGCCTATTTTACAATTAGAAATATGATTCCAACTTAAAACTGTCCGTCCTACAACCAGTAGTCACTTCAAACTCATTGGTAAAATTCTCCGTACTTTTTTTCCCATTAAATTACTACATCCTGTTTAATACGAAAATATAAGTCTGCCAAATGTATTATATTCCCACTCCAGAAGTATCATGATTTCCCCTTTTCACCTTAATTCCTTGCAGGACTATATTGATATCGATCGTTACCTTCGAATTTACCATTGCAATTCAATACTACTATTTTGATTTCACCTTTTCTTCGAAATACGGTCAGTATAGAGCTGCAAATCAGGTGCGCAGGTATATCCCGCGCCACTTGAGCTAATGAAAAAACGTCTCCAGAAAATAAAATTGATATTTGAGCTATATACGGAAAAGGGCAACGGATTATAATTCTTTGAGGGAATATAGATTACAAAGTAAGGTTTGTTTTCCATTAACGAATTTTACGTCTCTGCCGTCGGAGTAATTTCGGTAATTGCTTTATTTGAAAGTAACCTATATCGCAAATGGCATACCGATAGTCCCCTATCAGATCACTTCGGGTCCTTCCCACTGTCCCACATGATAGGGTATTTGCGGGACGCCATGTGCTGTGAACGCACGTGGCAGGCTTCGAAGTGTATACGTGTACGTGCTCTGTCAAGTTTAGTTTGATAAATTTTTCCTCGCTCTGAAAATCGCACATGGGTGATACCGTATCGAACATTTTGACATGTTTACAACATTTTATAGTTTCCTAAATCCTGGAGATATCTCTCATGGCCATCTTATAGTATAATGTGAAAGTGATATGCACACATAAAGTGGTCATGTGCAGTTGATTTCTTTCTGTTTTTTTGTGTGTGTGGTGAAATACAGACAAAAAATGATGTATGTCGTACGGGACGCAGCCAGAGATGTCCCGTACAACGCGTAAATATTTCCCTTCTATTTCGTAAAGAAATTATAGATGACTCCAGATATGCAATTAAAACGTATTTTTCTTCTTTGTTTATAGACAGTAGATTGAAATGAAAAAATGTTGTGAAAATTACATTTTTTTCTTCTAAATACGGAATCAACCATGCTCTGAAATGCTTCTATTTTGTTGTTGTTGAAAATGATAAAAAAAAATAGGCCTAATAAAAATAATGATGATGATGATGATAATAATAATAATAATAACTTTCCTTAGAGGGAATGGTTGCAAGGATTGTCCCAATAAGTTAATACTTAATGCTGTGGCAGACCTTTTTATAAGTTTAAATCAAAGTTGGTGCAGAACGGGGACGGTGGTGGTGGTGGTGCAGGGCTCTTGTTTCAATGTAAGTGTGAAAAATAGTTTCTCGATGGACTTGAGTTATATTCGTTATTAGAAGATATTTCATTTTCATCAGTGTCAGAAAGCACGTCAGCAAAAAGGTAAAGAGTAGTCAATACTAAACCATATAGAATTGCAGCACTTTGTCCTATATTTGTGATGGTATCGTTTAAAGAAATGTAAGAATGGTGTTTGTTTAATAAAGCTCGGTAAAGTGTTAGATACGTCTGGCCCGTGATGTTTTAGGGATTTGTGTGCTTATAAAATTTTAGGATTGTGTAGGTGCATACCGTATCATTACATGTGCGTGTTGGATAGGAAATGACGTGTCTCCAATTGTGTTTCTTACACTGAAACTCACGCTCTGAAATACTACCATTTTTGAGAATTTTTTTAAAAATACAAAAATCAGGGACCCCAACTTTGTTTTTGCCACAGGAAATGTATGTAGTCATATCTGGCCACCTTACCCCCCCCCCTACTTAAAAGTATTGCAACATACACTATAACGCATGCATTTTGAGTTGAAGGGGTCTTTCTGTAATGATGTCCTAATGAAGTTTATTCTTGGAAAACAACAAATTATTTGAAAAGAAATCAATGAATATAATTTCATCTTTCTTCTCCAAGGCAGGGAGATAATCAAATACAGATGCACCAACGACAGAGGGGCTGGAACAAAACAAATTCACATTTTATTCGCCTCCCTATAGGGGTGGGGTGTTAATTCACACTAGCATCGTAATTCGATTTCATGTTTGCCGTCAAACGGTTTTGATGGTTTGGAAAGAATTCCAACAAACAAAAAAATGTCAATATGTTCCTTTGAAGCTGTCTCAGAAAGAAGACACCACGCCGTGAAGAAGAAAGCGCCTCCTATCTTCATAAGACAGTGGTAAGGATAAGCCCCATATTTTAGACAAGACCTCTTCACGTTATCATTTCTTATTCTTTCTGAATTCTTAAGGCGGTTTACTATTGTAAACATCCTAGCATTTACTGTCATGCGACTTTTCGGTACATTGGATACAATAATGTGGAGAGAAGACTACCATCTTGAATTAGTACATGTATAGCC
>JZLH01S0009193.1:4435-23642 GCA_001188425.1 Eucidaris tribuloides
AGTAGTAGTAGTAGTAGTACTGTTACTACTACCATACTACTACTACTACTGCTACTACTTCCAGTAATACTACTATTATTACGACTGCTGCTGCTGCTACTACTACTACTACTACTACTACTACTACTACAACAACAACCGCTTCAACTTCTACTACAACTGGTAATTTATTATTATGAAACCAGTCCACTATCTTGTCAAGTTCAGAATTTAATAGAATTAAGGATGTTGATGTCTCTATGGGACATGAACACTCTGATGTCATCTGCAAACAATATCAGCTGAAGCTTGTCAGAATTATTTACAACATCATTAGTGTATAGTAAAAATAATAAAGGTTCAGTGATTGAACCCGTGGTACTCCATATTTAAAGGTAGATAATATAACTGGGGGTAACCTTCAACTTGGGCTGAAACTATTCTATTTTAATTAAACAAATTCAAGATAAATCCTTCCAGCCATGAGATACATTCCAGCTGGTGTATCCACTGATATATCTTTCGACCAGTTTGGTTCGAGAGGCATTTTTTTATTTCTCCCAATCATGTCACTGCCCTTTAACAATTAATAATTGAGATTCTGTATAATTTACTTTAACAAACTGCTTGCGATTACATAGATATTGTGAAACAATTTCAATAAAACTCGTCTTTTCCCCGGGCTATATTTAATGCAACAAAGTAACATGGTCCAAATAATCAAACGCTTTACTTACAGATCTATAAGAGTATAACTTACAGACCTGTAAGCGTATAATGCAATCATTACCATTTTGCTATATATAACATCCAAAGTTCTGTGTAAGAACTCATTTAATACTGATGACATGGAGAACACTAGTTTATACTAAATTAGTGATGATATTGCAGTTATTTTCAAAATTTAAAGTGATAGGCTAACATTGTGGAGCTCCAATAAAAAAATTGTCAAACTCTGATATCTGAGCTACATAGTAATGTTCAAATGGACAAATAAACACCCTAGAATACAAAAGTTTGAAAAATTATGCTGCCAATGGCAAGGTATGCACGAATAAACAATTTCTACTCCGGGGGATGATAAAATAGCCTAGATCTGCACACAGTAAGTCTATGGGAGGAAATGTAGATTTTCACTTTTTCAAAGCACTAAATCATCATTTCGACATACAATTTTTTCAGGGCTTCATTTTTAGACCTTATCAAAACACTTTGAGCGTGGAGGATTGTGTAGCTCACATTTTTGAACTGTGGTAAATGTTAGCCAGTGGCTTTAATATGCAGTTATACATGCATCATCCCAAGACTTTTTAGAAAGGGAAAGGTCATACTATAATTAGAAACGCCTTCTTAAGAAACCGTTTATGAACTGGTAAAGCTTTGAGATTTCATATTATCAGGGACAGTGCCTGTTGTGAGAGATAAATTAAATATTGCACATACAGGGAGACATGCTGCATGACTAACCTTCCGTACATTATTGTAGCATGAATACCATCATATCTTGGAGTTTCCCCAGGCTTTAAATTACACACAAATCAATAATCTCTTTCTGTGTATATGGTATATGCACTTCAACCATTTCTTTCTTATGCGACATGCAATCACTAGGTGCTCTAGTAGATGCGAGTTTTGGTCCCTCATTAATGAAAAAAAATATCAAGAAACCTTATCGCACATTACCACTAAACGATTAATTATTGCATAACTCAAAATTTGGCGATATTTGTTTTCCTTGATGCAGCACTATAGTAGGCCCTACCCGAAAAAGTAACTACCCCCTTTTTCAACATACCATTACTTTTTAACAAAACAAGTTTGTGCAAAATAATTTTGCAAGAGTATTCCTACATTCATTGACTAACTTCTGTGTGAAAATGTGATTGATCCGTCAGGTCATGCATGCGTGAGCTTGGATTAAAGGTGAAAATGCCACTTTTCAAAAGTCACATGAGTCATCTCTTATGCCAAAATAATGGTAAATAATGGTATTGTTTGCTTTATTTATAAAGTGTGCTCACTGAACCATGACATGGTTACAACTTCTCATGTCCGTACAACATGTAAAGATACATTTTGCTGAAAAATTTCAATTTTCAATTTTTTCAATTAACTTAATGGATTTTACAATTTCAAAATTGAGAAAGCATGGAAATCTTTAAATCGATCTCACTGAAGCGTAAAATGTGCGAAAAGTTCCAAAAGAGGACTGAGGGGGTCAAACGATAGATGATTAACATAAACTGCGCTTAATCATTCAACAGAAACAAAATTTGTCGAAATCCTGCATCACAAATCCCTAAAAATAACCCTTGTGACTTTTGAAAAGTGACATTTTTGCCTTTAGTACGTGCTCACTCATGCATGACCAGACGGATCAACAACATTTTCTCACAGAAGTTAGTAAATCAGTGCAGGAACACCCTTACCAAATTATATTGCTCAAAATTGTTTCTTTAAAAAGTTATGGTGTTTTGAAAAAGGGCGTAGTTACTTTTTTTGTTGTGTTTATTTTTAAAACCTTGTTCATGTTATCAGCTGCTGATGTAAAACTTTCAGGGGTGGATCTACCGTTTTGCCAGGTGGAGTTGACCTAGGGTCGTCGATCCATTTTTCGGAGGGGTGAGGGGGGGGGAGTGAAAAAAGGTCAAGTTTTTCGCTACGTTGCAATACAGAATTTTGTGCGCGAAGGGCGCGGATAATCTTAAATTGTGTATGTTTAATAGTATTTTTGTGTTAAGTTTAATGGTTTTGTAGTGCTTTCCAGTGCTTTTTAAACATGATGGCGTTTTCCTATGCACATCACATTTTTACTGGGCATACCAAGGAGGGGGGAGGGGGTTAAACCCCCACCCCTTTGGGATGAAACTATTCTAGAATCAAGTACACTATTTAAGGCTTCTGCATTCTAAATTTCATGGTCAATTGTAAATTACTTTTCATTATCAGTACTCATTGCGACAGGCGAATTTGTTATGTAGCTATAGGATCAATTTCTATCAGGGCACCAAAATAATTCAATACTGGTAAATGAATGCTTGTTCTCCACAAATTCAAGACACATCCTTCAAGACAGGAGATACACTCCAGCTGGTGTATGTATACATTGGTATATATTTCAACCTGTTTGGTTCTTGATGCATTTTTACTTCTCCCAATCATTCTATGCTGTGTCAAGAAAAGGTCTGGGGTTTTAAAGAGACTGTTACCTGGTTATTAGAGATACAAAAGTGGAAATAATCACTGACATTTTGTGACATCAGACAAAAGAACGCCTGAGAATATGTCATCAACATCATTGGTGGAATATTATCTAACAGTAAATGTGATGTTACACGCGTTAGACAGTCAATCAGAAGATACCGTGAGTTCACTACATAAGCATCAAGGAATTTATTGACATTATGCCACAAGTTAAAATGTTGTTGTAATCATGTCTTTATTGAATTCAAGATAAAGATCATGTTGACATAATATACCAGGTCCATGGTTCTATTCTGAACGCATTGCAGGTCCATCACAAACGTGCAATACATTAACATTATTGCAATCATATTACACGGATATAACTCATTCAAATACAGTCAAAATGGCAATTTTGGAATGAAGTCAAATACGCATGTGCACATTTTAAATGGTTAACAACCCCCTCCCCCTCCCCCCACCCTACGGGCTGGTGTTGCAAAATGTAAAACTACTCTAAATGATGAAAGATAACAATCAGAGTCATTTCCAGTTGTTATATTTTTTGTAAAGTGTGGACGTTATTGAAAACATGCGATGGCTTTGGATATTCAACTACAGAAGGTGACATTTTAACCAATATAACCACTTTTTGAAATTAAAAACTCAGGTTTTTTCACTTCCCCCATGCTTGTTCTTTCGCTGCATAAAATATTGTGAAGGAAAACACATTGCAATTCTTGCTTATCCGTTTGGCCTGAATAACAGTTTGGGGTTGGAGTGGACATGACATTCTAAGTAGCGTTTTAAAAGGCGTTGTCTGCTTGTTTGAGTTATTAGGTAAAACTCCCGCATACAGGTATAGCTAAATTATTTTCACGTAGATAAAGTTCGCTACATAGAGTCAAAACGCCCAATAAAGACACAGATTGATTGGTGAATGGTGAATCACAACGACTAAAATGTTGTGTGTTTTTTGTTCAATATATTAGAGTAAAATACAATTTTATGAAAAGTAGATTCGATAAAACTGTTTTACATGTAAAGATCTGGTCTGCAGCTAAAAAGTTTAGTCACGTCTCACATACAGACAAGGCCACAACTTTTGTTTTTGCGAAGAGCAGAGAAAAGGCATGGTTATCATTTTTTTTAAAACGGATCAAAGTTTTGCAAGTATAATTGGCGAGTTTTGGGTCCCACGATAAAATGATTTTTTTTTTTTAATAAAAAAAACATCTACTAGTCCAACTATTATGTGTCTCTATGCATGATTATATTTAACAAGCGCGAATAAATCAAAACTGATCGTAAACACGTTCAGCGATGCACATCTAGGGTTGTCTACTTTGTAGGCATGGAGGTACTCTACCTCATGGTTGTTAGGTAGTAATAAATAAGAACTCTGTGATTTAAGAGAGGTTGGCTACACGTGTGCGTGCATGCTTCGCTCGACTTACTAGCAGTATGTCTGCTAATTCCTGTGAACTAATGCACATATCGTTTGAGATAGTTCGCCACGAGGAAGATATTGGGCGCTGTAATAAGCAGGTTTGTTCGGCGATATTATCCTCTTCTTTGCACCGCGTACCGAAATGTTTGGTCCTACATAGCACCACAATGAGCGCATTTTAATTAGGAAGAGCGACAATTTTGCAATATAAATTAACAGTATTTATGGAATGGACACGTACATGCAAAGCTTTCTGTCGTTTTTTTACCACTGCTAGAGTCGGTGTTTCTTGTTGATATGCGTAACCCGTTCGTTCCCATATTTCTCAGATGTGTATAGAACATAGTATGATATGATTAGGGTCTGTTTATCAAGATTCAATTATTGATCGATCAGATTGGCAAGTGGGCCGCATTGTAAAGAATGCCATAAATGTTCCGCGTATGATACATGAAATGGCATCAGGGTGCACACGTTTAATTTCCTACGAACTCGCATCCGTATTTTCCCCTACGGCCATAGCCAATTTTTCCCGGCTACGAAGACTATGTTTTCCCAGCATAAAAAAATTCCACTTATTCTCCTAGAAAGATACGTTTTCCCCTACAAAATAACCTTAGTAAATGCACAGGGATTTATTTTAATTGAAAGAAGTTGACACTCGTGATCACCGTCGAGTATTGCGGCTGCGCCGCGTTAGCGGTTTTGAATTATATTGACCAACCTGGACAATGGATTTACCCAAACAATGTCTAAGACGAATATGTGGAAGTATCTTGAGTTTTATGGGATTTAAGAATATTTTTTGAAAATTGTCAAACGCCCTACACAACGATACAAATCTCGTACTTTCCCCATACAAGAATGATCATTTTCCGTAGGAATTTACTCCCTACGGTTGCTAAAAATTCCTTACGGTAGGGATTTTCCCTACGAGTGACATCCTTGAATGGCATGGAGGGGAGTGTCTGAACGACAGATATCATAGTAATTTCACTGTTCCAATATTAAAAGAAATAAAACTGTATCATAATTACAAAAGGCCTATGGTTGAGTAAATATAAAGTTTTTTGGGCACATAGTTCATAATAGGGACGAACTTGAATCTAGTAATTCTGGAGTGTGGTCATGAGTATGGTATGTAATAGAATTATACGTGGGCAGCGTATCTGCTTAGGGTGTTATTAACGTTGGAGAAAAGATTCTCTGTAACACCATTTCTGCATAGTCCCTAAACAAGTTAATTCGTTTTCAGTCTTCGAACGGGTAAACGTGAAACTGCGTAAATGCAATAGGTATAGGATAGTTGTTATATAGTGTGGAACGCTTTTGTGGTATACGTTTGAATTATTTTTTATTATTATCTTCACTTCCTTCTCTACTCATCACGCACCATCGTCACCATCTTCACCAATCATATTTGTCGCGCATGATCATTTTCAGTTATAGTCCATCTATAAATATAAAGGATAATGGGCGAAATGGATCGGTGGTAATGGTGTTGTTTGATGGTGATGGTGATGGTGGTGGGCGATGAATGTGATGGTGATGGTGATGGTGATATGGTGATCGGTGATTGGTGATGGCGTGGATGGTGATGTGATGGTGATGTGATCGGTGATAGTGATGGTGAATGGTGATGGTGATGGTGATGGTGATGGTGATGTGATGGTGATTGGTAGGTGGAGTGGGGATGGTGGTGGGGTGACTGGTGGTGGTGAACGGTGGTGGTGATGGTGGGTGAGGGTGAGGGTGCAGGGTGAGGGGTGAATGGATGATTGGTGACGGTGGTTGTTGATGATGGTGATGGTAGTGGTGATGGTGGTGCGGTTGGATGGTGACGGTGATTGGTGATGGTGATGGTGATGGTGCATGTGATGGTGAAGTGATGATGGTGATGGTGAATGGGGATAATGGTGATAATGGTGGTAGTGGTAGAGGTGGTATTGGTGACCGGTGATGGTGGTGATGGTTAAGTTATTCAATTGCGTCAATGTATAACTGAGTTTGTACATAGTGTAGTTGCGTTTTGTTTTATCTTTAAAGTTTTATATAATTAATGTATATTCGTTGTTTTTTATTCATGACGGATGAACAATGATGACATAAATCATAAGGAAATATATCTTTTTCCTTTCTCCATCGCTTTCCTCATCCCTCCAGCCTGATCTCACATCATTGCCGTGCATCCCGTCCACCCCAGCATGTCTGGATGCCCCGTCGCCATCACTGGTGTAGCGTGGTCTCAGTTTCCTTCACCTCCCTCCTCGTCCTCATACTGCTACGCGTATCGTAAAGGTGTAACCGGCAAGCCTCATCCGGGTACCGGCAGAGACGTGCGGTGGGCGTGCCAGACGCGTGCACACGTCCCCGGTCCGCCTGAATGGTTAGATATCAATACTGCATAGTGTAAGTTCTTATACTGTCGTATCAGGATAACTCCCCCGGAGGACTTACCACCAGAGGGACAACACCTCCGTGGACGACCCTGCCGGAGAAAGCGAACTCCTCTGGAGGACACTCCCAGAGGACAACTCCGACGAGGAAATCTCAGAGGGCACAACTCCGCCGATGACAATCCCCCAGGGGACAACTACCCGGAGTATTTTAACAATGTTTCCCAATTTAAAACAAAAAATCTTAAGTGATAGGCTAACACCGGTGGAAGCTTCAATTTAATAAAAGAATGTTCAACTTTGATATCTGAGCTACATGTAGTGTTAAAAATGGACAAATAAACACCCTAGAATACAAAATTTGGAAAAGTTATGCTGGCCAATGGCAAGTTTATGCATGAATAAAAAATTATAACTCAAAACGAGTTATTTAAATAGGCGTAGGTGTAAACACACAGTAAGTTCTAGTGGGAGAAATGGGCAGGTGAATCTGATCAACTTACAATTTTCACTGTTTTTTTAAAAGCATTAAATAATCATTTTGAAATACAATTTTTTCAGGGCGTCATTTTAAGACCTTGATCAAAGACAATGGTAGCCGTGGGGAATCATGTAGCCTCAGAATTTTTTTTACTGATGGTGAATGTTAGCCAATACCTTTAAGCCAAAATGAAATGTTAAACACATTGCAGGATGCACAATCTTCGAGGCTACTTGTAGGTAGTATAAAACAGAATCTGTGATTTAAAAGAGGTGTAGCACTGTTGCATGTAGCTCAGAATTTCTTTAACTGTGGTTATGTTAGCCAGTACCTTTTAAGATGCCTCTGGGGAGTTTTGTCCTCCGGAGAGTTGTCCTCCGGACTTGTCCTCCGGGTGAGATGTCTCCGGGGCAGCTGTAACTCAGGGGAGAGATGTCTACAGGAGGAATTGTCAAGTGGGATTCCGCCGCGCGGGGAAATTGGTCCTCCTGGGTGAGTTGGTCTGGGGGGGCGGGGGGGAGGGGGTTCTCTGTGGAGTTGTCCTGTAAACGGTTGCTTACTCTAACATAGTAGTAGTTGTCTTTTCATGTTTCAGCTTTCTTCTGCAGTTTTCAGCCGTCCCAAGGACTAACTCCCCTGAGATATAAGAAAAAAAACATGTTTCCAGTGTTGAAAAAAATCTTACAATCGCCCTGTCCACCGTTGGGACTTGACCTCCGGAGAGCTGTAACTCGCGGGCAGGGGCGAAAATCCAGCGGGACAGGGGACAGTGTCCCCCCCCCCCACGATTTTTTGAAGTGGGGAACACAATATGCAAATTCCCCCCCCCAACGAATTTACAATGTGTGCATAAGTCTGAGGATGTGGAGAGGAGGGTTTTTTTTTTTTACGTTTTATCATAACTCACCGTCCCACTCCCCCCCCCTCGCGCTGAGCGTGATTTCAGTGGTTGCGTGACGTCGGGAAAAATTTTGGACCTTGATTTTGGAGAAAAACATTTTTTTTCGTCACTACCCCCCCCCCCGCCCCCCCGCCTGCCGCCCCCTCCGCTGAGAAGAGGTTTTCGGGCGGTTGGCCGTGACCGGCGGGAAAAATTTTTTGGACCTGGGATTTTAGCCGCGGAGGAACATGTGGATGTCCCCCAACATTTAAAAATGGATTTGCGCCACTGACATCCGAGAGAGAAGTCTCCGGGATATTTGTCAAGTGGGATTCGTCCCGCGTAGTTGTCCTGCCCTGGGGGAGTTGTCCGGGGGGAGTGGAGTGTCCTCTGGGGGAGGTATTGTTCTGTACGGTTGCTTACTATTTAGGCGCTATAGTGTAGTTTGTCTGTTCTAGTTTTCAGCTTTTTGGTATATACTGTTTCGCGTTGTTATATACAATGTACTTCGGCTATATCCCAACTCTCAATACTCCACATTTTGTCAAATGTGTTTTGTTTCAAAATCGGTAAATCATCACAAAATCATTGGCCTTGAAGATGTTAACTAGCGACGTGCAGTTATTTGAAAAAAAAATATTGTTTTTTATGTACGAGTCGTAATTTTTCTCTGGATTACGGCAATGCCAAACCGTAAGAATGATGCTGACCTCACACAGTAGATGATATTGGCTAATGCGACGTTATAAATAGAAACAAATATACTAAAATGAAACATGATTTTCGAAAAGGTGCATAAACTCACACTTGATATTTCCAAATGGATTGTAAGTGTAAAGTATCGATAAAACAATAAACGCAGCAAACACACACAATAACGCACACATACATACCAACACTTATACATACACAACACATACACAGCATACACACCATACACACAAACTTACATTCACACGAAGCACACCTACACATACACATACACTAACATACTTACATTCACACGAAACAACATACACACAAGACACATACAGCAGACACACAGACCAGACACAAACACACATCACACACGACACACACACCACACTACACACACACACACACAGGCACACTACGCGACACACACACACACACAAACCAGTGGCGCGCACATAACACAGCGCACAATTGTGATGTAGCAATCAAGATTAACCGTGGAAAGTATAGGAAAGGCCTGGTATACCAAGGTAAATAATTCAGTATATTACAATTAGCAAAACAGTGGTACCAGAATTAGATGACATACGATAAAAAAATAAAAGTAATTCAGAAATTAGTGACCTACATTTTTTTCCAGCGCAAAAAACAAATGACCTGACAGAGTAAATTCCACTATTAACCTTCCCATTAATCAGAATGAGACTTCTGTTAGCAGTCACTCATAAGGTTTTTTTTAAATAGCCATGTATTAAATGCGGCTGTCTATGGCCATTTATGTAAAGATTACATGAATCTAGCTTTTATTGTCAAATGGGTGAAGGACATGGTAAAGGCAACTGCGTAACTTAAAAAATTTGTAATTTTTAGGACGCTGAACAAGCACTGACTTGTGTAGCATTATCAATATAATCAATTGTAAAATGCAAAAGAGTCGCAATAAACAACATGTCAGTCTGATTCAATTTATTAATTCCGCATCACCGACTTTAGTTTAATTTGGGCCATAACGTTTGTAATAAAATTATGAAAATCAATTTCAGAATGGCAAGTGTGTAGCTTGCAATTCCAGAATACTTGTATGCAAGTTGCCTTCGCGTCACCATTGGCGAATAAAACATGTATAAAATCCTTTCACATGAATCTATTATAATAAATACAAGTGCGCTATACGCTCCCACGCACCACATACAGAAGCACACACAACACGTACACATATACACAAACTCGTAGCACATACATAGCACAAACACACAACAAACATGGCAGCATACACAAACGATGCATACACACAAACACGCACACAACATAAACAAACACACAAAGCAGTCCAAACACAACACATACAGCAAACAACAAGCAGACAATTCACTACGGCTTTGTTAATTTCATCGAGATATGTATTAAATGCAATACAACCACATTGCTGGCTATAATCGGACGAGCTCATTTTTCGGTCATTGTGCATTTGCGATGAAGTCAGCAAGCATGTAACTTAACTGCCGAACATTAGTATGTTTTGTGTGGTGTTTTTGTGTATGTGTCTGTGTATGTGTTCGTGTATACGTACGGCCCGTGTATGATCTATTATGTGGTTTATGAATTGTGTATAATATGTGTATGTATGTTTCTGTGTGGCACATGTTGCGTGTTGGATGTGCACCATGTTTGTTCGTGTGTGTGTGTGTGTGGTGTGTTATTGGTGAGTGTATGCGATTTGTGGGTTTAGTGCTGTACATGTTTGAATGTGCTGGATGTTTGTGCGATGTATATGTGCCGTGTCTGTGTCCGTGGCGAAAGATTTGGTACATAGCGTACATCTGAAACTAATATCTCTCCATACATAAATCATCGATACTTTTGTCTCCTTTAAGTTGCTCTCTGTTCACAATGTTCTGTCACTTTAGGTCGGGCATATGTGATCCGATATACACGCCGATGAAATCAATAAGCAAACTGAATTTTCCATGTAATTGGCACTTTTGGCGTGCAGTCCCGGCGTCATCATCGCCGTTTCTATAGCAACGGAGCTCCATTTGCTTATAGTGGCATGTAATATGCACAACTCACAATACTAAGACATGAAGGTAAATTCCCCGATATCGGAGCATCATAGATAAAAATTTTACTAAAGGATAAAAGAGCAAGGAAAATCAATTTCCCCTGAAAGAAGGAGAAAACAAAGTATAGAAGTATTATTATTGTTTCTATTCAAGTATTATTATTATTAATATTAAGATGATGGATGATGATGATGATGAATGATGATTATTACTGTATAACAGTAGTAGAAGTAGTAGGCAGTAGTTAGTAGTAGTAGTAAGTAGTAAGACTACATCATCATCAGTTAATCAAAAGATTATCAAATACAAAGCAGTCTATAGTGCATATTATACAAACATAAACAACAACAAAAAAAAAAATAATAATAATAATAAATAATAATATAATAATAATAATAATAATATATAATATAATAATAATAATATATAATATAATAAATCATTTAATTTGAGCGCAGTAAACTATGTATATATAGTTCTGGCTGGCGCTTGTAAGAGGCTCCTAAATGCTATTATACTGTACAATAGCTACATTAGCAGCTTATACAAACTTAAAATACAATAGCTTGCAAGAGTAGTGGTACCTCACCCGATCACAATCCGCCGAATATACATATAAAAATAAACATTATGATATAATTCTATTGATAGACAGAAACTATTGAAATGCTACTGAAAATGTATAATAAATGCAAATCATGTTTAAACGCAGTGAAGCTTCAGTTTTAGTTTAAAGCATTCTAATGTTTGAGATTTCCTGATATCTAGTGGTAAATATTCCTAATAGGGCTGCACAAAAATATTGATGCGCCTAGTGTCACTTTTGTTCTAATTTTAGGGGTTTTGCAAATAGTAATGTGCATGTCTTGTGTATACGGAGATTATGGGCGATGAGTTTTGGTATTTAAAATTCAGTAAACTCAGAAATATAACTAGGATCCTGGCCATGTAGTGCTTTATAGACTGAACATCAGTAACGTTAATTCGATTGCTTTGGGGCGTATGGGCAACCAGATGTAATTCCCTTAAAAGTGGTGTGGTATGGGCAAATCGCTTGGGAGATTATACAATCAACCTTGCACATGTATTAAATACATGTGGGTCAGGAGTGGCAAATCAATACGCCAATACACTGTTGCTGTCTGGAACATGCCACCCCACACATGTATCATGCAAAGAATAATACATAATTATATGAAATACATATCAAAGTATAAACATGCATACATACAGTAACATATAAAAACACAGGTCTATAGTGACATCGTAAGTAGCGCCGCTCCCACCCGTAACTCCACACATTGCCCCGCTTCGCAAAACTTCGCCGTGGTGGGTTTGGCGGTAGATGAACCGTTTTCTGGTGTGGGATACAACATCATATTTGGAGCGAATTGAATTATCTGAAGTCCTCTACATATCTATTAAAGCAATATAAACAGCACGATCAAGATACGAAGAGATATGAAAAATAAAAAAAAAAAGTTTGGTAATATACCACCCCCCCCTTTTTGTGTAATGCGGACTTTTTTCTTTAATTCAGGCTTTGTTACCTTATATCGAAAAATGTTATTCAAATTAATAGGTTAAAATCTTCGTACACTTTAAGTCATTACTTACTAATATACAAGTTTATCAGTAACTAATTGTAAATTGCTATGTTATTGACGAATTATTTGTTGTTGTTTTCTGAGTTCGACGTGGACAGAGGTATGCTCAAATCACTCAATTTTTCAGCTCTCCACATTGTTGATCATGCGTTGTGTGCTATTCAAGCTGCGTGACACGCCTCCAAAGAGCATATCGACAACTCTCTGGATGACAATATTATCTCCAAACATTCCGACAGGCGTCGCACGCAGGATCGACCACGCTCACCACTCAATATACAACTACCGATCTCCATCATATTGCTCCCAGTATCAAAATCCACTTCGACCTCTTGTCCCTTACTTGAACACGAAGAGAACGGCGGACTACCAATGGGCCGCGCAAGATCGGAAATGACTAAAAAAGACGGTAAAGAGTCGCATGAGGTTCACTATAAAACACAGCGAACGGCGCGTCGGCAAGAAGGCACAAAAACGAGCTTTATTACACCAAAGCCGCGATGTTACTGGTCCGGAAAAGCACATGGAAATAACGACCAAATGCAAATGAGCTGAATTTGTATCCGCGGGAAGAGATAGAACCAAAAGCGGAGCGAGACACGGCGAGGTAAGCAGAGAAAGCATCCGCTAAAAACTTGACTTCTTGTAGTCAACCCCAGGGAAACGAACAAAGCGAGCACGATGTGGCATTGGAGTCACGGCGTTGACAGCGAGGGTAGCAGCGTAGGTTGCGAGATTTGCAAACACCTGACACATGGTTTCATGGTTTCACATAGCACTTGAAGAGCGAAGCCGAACGATAACATTCGACTTTGACTCCTCAAAAGTAAGAAATGCGCGGTAGTGGATAAAATCGGGGACAACTATCAAGTAGAAACGCACTCCCGAAATTATTACAAAAACCGTGACAAGCTAGAGATGTCGCCTCCGAAAATATAGTATAGTATACCATAAAAACATGGAGAAGTACTAATCGCACCCAGGAAATTACAGTTCATTTCACTTTAGATACCATTATTTATTGCCCAGATAATTACTACCTGCCAAAAAAACGCGAATGGTACACCACCACCCCATTATTGACCCTCATTAAAAGCTTCTGGGTCGCCTTTTCCCTCTCGGAGATTTATTACTAGAAAACGTCTTATATATCATGTTAACCTGTTTAAAAGGTTCTCGCACTAGAGGAACACAATTGAGAAAGGTATCCATGGCGAGAGCGAAGGAACTCGAAAGGACGGGAACTTTACAGGTCCCCGACCGGTCGTACGCGGGAAGCACAGAAAATGATAAACCGCCGAGAGCGAAGACGCCCAATAAACACCAAGTCTAAAACTCAGAGTCTAAACATGAACGTTTGGACAGAAAATATCAAAGGACACTCAAATGTTAAACGGAAAAAAAGGAAAATGAGAGTAAATCAGATCCAGAGCAGACAAGAAATTGAGATAAAAGAGTGAAAAGTTGTCGGCTAAACCGAAGAGGCACACGACAACCAAGGCTGGTAATAGTTACTAGCGGAAGCAAGACAGTTTATAGTATTTTCTGACCCGCACTGATGATCAATAGTTCATAGCGCGCACAATGCACAAGGTCGTGTAGGATTTATTAACGCGGCCAGATAGTGGGGCACATCGAGGTCTGCCTAGATTCGTTATGGTAATTGATTTGTCTGAGGAAAAATTTTATAACCTCACGATTATTTCTAACGAGCTTTGAGTCCAGTCAAATAAAGTTAGAAACTTATAACGAGGATATCTACCCGAAGAGTGCCTGAAGAATAGATTCACTCATATGTGATGAATACGAGGACGGCCATCTGGGACAACACGCGTCACACTAGAGTCCAATAGCATTTTAGAAAGTACGGGGGCGAGCATCTGACGATATAAGAAGCGCCCGAGCGAGAAAACGTTCGTACAGCAAATTTGGAACAAATTAAATCAGCTCAGAAAGTTGTATTGTGTTCCTCCCCGTGTATAAAACTGCGCACCGCCGAAAAAATGCGCGTCACGAGCATGATTGACAATGACGACAAAGAATAGCCCTGACTGAAGCCGCAATATATATACTATTGTCTCTACTTCTTTTCTAACAAAATTACGCTTTCTTGCTACGAGACTCATGTTAGAGGCAACGAAACACCTCAAGAACCAATAACTATTGTGGTTAATTTTGTTCAAATGAAAGTGATGAAAAGTGGAAATCATCGTTAACACATTAATGTGAATCATGGGATCATCGTCTGAGAACACACTGACTGAGGCATGAAAATGAAGGTATTCAAGTAAGGCGAGCTAACCAGAGTTCAAGATATGTTCCATGTGTCATACACTCTCTCAATACTGCCAGGAATCGCTGATACTGTCTAGTCGTCGATACGAATTGAGACGCGAATTTGAAAGTCATGTGATCAGGGTCTCCCAAACGTGAACTTGTGAAGGTGGAGCTGGATTCAGTTTTGAGGAAAACGAAAGATCGTCCAAACTTAACTTGCCCTGTGAGGACGGAGTCGAAAACATTTGATTCTTGGGTAAAGGATAAACAATGGATTATCACGGCGAAGCACTCTTGACTAGTGATCAATGTTACACCTATCATGGTCACGAGCGATCTACTCTGTTCAGACGCAACTGACTTGGTATCACTAACAACCCATTCATGACAATCTAGTATAACACTCGTGTAATCGGTAGCAGTACTGACGACCCCAATTATCCTGGGAGAATTACTCGTATATATAAGTCGCCCCACTCTCTGTTATCAGCGAGAGTCGAGCATATCGAACGCGAGAATAGGAGAATATCATAACTCCCGAGACAACAAGAAACCGGGCACCTATAGGCATATATGTTTACTCGCCGTCGTCTAGATGCGATCCTTTTTTTACTATTCGGTAATGAGTTCGGGGATTTTGATCAGGACAAGTCAGTTTATAGTGTTTGCCGGAGCGAGAGCGCAGTAGAGACACAATAGATCCTTCAGATTACCGCGATGATGGTTCGCACGAGCATTTGCCGATATTCGTGTCGAGAATGAGATTCTGGACATATGCTCTCTTAGAGAGGGAGTCTCCAAGACATGAGGTACGAGGTGACAGGTACACGAGTTGGACATCGCCTTCACCTGACCAGCCTGTGACTGTCCAATGGTGAGGCAAGACTTATTTACAGCATTCAGATGACGACAACTCAATGACTAATAAACCATATGATATTCGTAAGACTTGGACATTCTTAAGAACCTCATTTACTGCAGCGAAATATTTCGTCTGCGCTAGACTGATCGAGACATGACAGAGAATAAGATATAAACACCATTACATAAGGGATGGAGTACTGTCACATATCCTAAAGGCATGGACGCACATTCTTTAGTAGAGTCTTACATTATGCGAAACGGATTCCACAGAAGTAGTAATTGTATTCTTGTTATGAATTTTATTAATACATATCTATTATTCATTTTATAAATTGTTGTTATTATCATTCACCAATGGACATCAGAATCAGCAACTTATCAAAACCTCATAACTGTATAATTATACATCCATGGTACGATAAGACATGATTTATTGTTCTTAGAAGAGCGGTACACTAGAGTCTAACACATCTTGAAATTGAGTGCTATTTTCGAGCAACTAAAATATTATTGCTCAACATTAATCTGTATACATCATGAACACTCATACTCATAGGATATAATTTCATGAAACTATAGCGAACAAATTAAATGCTATCACACTTAACACAGGACTATTTTACATATATATTAGTTTTAGGCCAAAATTATTCATGCCCTAATTGCAGCAAAGTTATATATCGCATCGAGAAACAATTAAACATTGGGCGAGTTTTTAATACCTGAGAGTGTACACATCTGATTATAGCAGTCTATGGGAAATAGAAAATGGTGCACCATGAGGGTTAAGACTCTCTGAGAATCATAAATCTATTGACTCATCGCAAATTCCGACTTTATGTTTAAAGCGATAGAGCTAGAATAGACGCTCATTTTTTGTAAAATTACGGGAGTTAATTATAGAGTAGCCATCTAATAAGAGTCAACATTTTTCTTTTCAGCGGCGTCGTCCAACTTTTTCTAAAATGCTCACATTGCGATTCTACAACAATAAATCCGAGAGTAAACCGTTAGCTTTGGTTATACTCTATAACGGTGTTTTTAATTATTATTCAAAATCGGTTATTAAAAGAAATATATTTTCGTTCACCATTGCACATTCAATCAAAAATCAACATCAACACTGATGTAGTTAGATGACAGTGGTCTCGGAAGTATTCGGCACATGAGGCTCCAAATCTTATGATAACTGCCGTTAATATGTGAAATTGACGTAGGTCTCTATCACTATGATTTCTCTTTTTTTTCAGTGAATATAGAGCAACATCAAGCAAGATTATTTCACTCGGCGTGTGGTTATGAATTCGTTTTCTTTTTCTTGCATCAGAAAAGGAATTAAAAAACCAATTTAATTTGTCTCTACTTCCCCATGTATATTTCATAATCTTTTTCTCCTACAAATAATATATTCTCAGATGGAATATTAAAGGATTCTATCATAATTAAAATCATATCGTCATATTATTTCAGAACTTTCTTATCACTCGTGATCATAATTATTATACAAAGTCAATTTTATATTATTATTTACACTAAGTGATATATGGAGTTTCTTATATGATTAACGATTTGTAAATTTCTTTTTTACATGCCTTATTTACTACCAATATAGCCGTTTGTCTCTCGCATTCACTTATTTGAGAAAATGTAGAGTACTAAACGATTGTCCCAGGCCGTATATATTTGTTTTCATTAAAATATGTATAAAAGTAATCAACAGCAAAAATAACGGGAACGGCAATACAAAAAGTTGCCAAGCTATATGTTTCAATCATATTATCCTTCTTAGTAATGCAGTTGTCACTAGAGAGATCATATAAAAAGTCCACGCTAAAATCATTACTTTCGTTGGAATTACTATTATGGAGCACTATTTTGCTCAAGGGACATTGTAGTGGTACTTGGAAATTTCCAGGACTTTTATCTGCCTGTGCTTGGGCAGCATCCACCTCCTCTGCTACCACAGACTGGCTTCACAACAGTCTAAAACTTCACTGGGCCGAGAGCTGGACTTGCAGACCACACCCAAAGCCAGTGGTGTTGTCGCTGAGTATAATCAACAATAAATGTTAACAACTCCATGAAGTGAGGGTCGTAGCACAATCTGAAATTAAAGGTATCTTAACGTTGCAATTGGTAAATTCCCGAAAGGAGGTACAAAACACTCTTGGATCTGCACATACTATATTTCACACACCATCTTGTAAATTGATGTTGTTGTTATACAACTGCATTACTGAAGTGGCTTGTTCTAATCAACAAGGTCCATCATCTTGACAATAAAAGGTACAGTCCACAGTCCTCACCATACAATGCTTAGTGGCTGCACACTGGGATGGTACGTGTTGCTGATTTTGTCAACTTGGATGTACGTGACTGTTTATAACAAACCACCTCCTTGGTGTTAAACGCCAATGCTCTTGGTGATTGAAATCTAAATCGTTTGTGTTAAAAGTAAACACCACTTGTAGGCTCGGTTGGCTGAAATCTTGAAAAACCTGTATAGGTCACCAGCTTCTCACATTGTCTAAATTTCACTTCTTGTGGTGCTCCACACAAGACCCGATGTAAGGGTCCAAATGTGAACAGCATCTCACTTACGTTATTCAGTAAGCGAATAGCCCCCATAACAACTGAAAACTTCACCACCGTGTGTTACAATATGAAGATAGACTGCGTGGGAAACAAAAGTGCACAGCCCCTTCTGTTGATTTCTAATATAACTCAATTTATCTAATCTTAGAGCGCTAATTTTGTACACTAGAAGCTCAGCACATAAAAATAATTAACGATTCGTACTGACTAATTAATACCAATTGCAATAGCAAAACATTTGGAAGATATCGTTCGAGAGAAGCGTGTCGATACCACTTGTACGTGGACCAATCCTCTACTAATCGGATTAGATGCACTCATATTACCTGCCTAAAGCCTGCAAAGCAGAATAATCATGATTACTATATTTTACTCAAGTTGGTTTTCTTTTTCATTTGCATTTAAGCTCGGTTGTCATTGCTGCAAATGCTGTGAAAGCTCAATTTCGAATGGACCGTTTTTACCAAGCAAATTAAGTTATCATGAACTTATTTTACAAGCCAAATAAGAACTTATTTTACAAGGCAAATATGAAATATTACAAGCAAATAGTATATGGGAACTTATTTTTTAACAAACAATAATGAACTTATTTTACAAGCAAATAATACTTATTACAAGCAAATAATGGAACTTATTTTACAAGCATATATATGGAAACTTATTTTACCAAGCAATATAATGGAACTTATTTACAGCACCGGACCAATAATGGAACTTATTTTACAAGCAATAA
>JZLH01S0009205.1:9131-25041 GCA_001188425.1 Eucidaris tribuloides
GCCTATTGTTTTCATGACAATACATCCTATTTGCTACAGACACACCATTAATGCAAAATGCACTGATGAATGTCTTTATGATGACTGTAATTAAATTAGTGCTTTAATGGTCTCAGAATGTAAACAACAGTCTGCACAAAGTCTATATTTACTGTCTGACTCAATTAGATAGTCTATATATAACAGACTCCTTGTTGGGAGGATACAATTCACACAATAACACCATTCAATTCTAACAATGCACATTACATGCATGATTCAACATCTATAAGCATTTATTGAGGGTATTTTAAACGAAGGATATTACAATTTGTCATGACAATGGCATGTTTTTCCTCGGGAATGATGTTATGGTCTGGATGAATTATGACTAATGTACCACAGATAATTATTCAGGTTCAGCCATCAATTTCATCCCATGTATGAAGGCACAAACGGTAAGAAAAAAAAATCACAAATTAGTATGCTGCGAAATTCATGGAAATTAAATACGAGTTAATAATACAATTAAAATTGTGTTAAAAATTGAAAACTTAAACCAAAGAAAACCCTGTTATCTGACCAAATTTTCCAAATGGTAAAATCATTGGTATTATCCTAACCAGAGTTTCAAATTTTACCAGAAAATTTCTCGGTAAAAGTTTTATGCAACAGGCCCCTGGCTTGATGGAGATTTTGCATGTCAAATATATACTACACAGTGTGTCTCAAAAAAAATTGTGCAAGTGAAAACTGCCCTCTTTGGCAATTATAAAATACTCTTATGACATGATGCTACATCAACCTCAAGAGCATAGTCTCAGCTTTCAAAGTACTGTTAGTTTTGTTCAATTTGCTTTTTAAATCTTGAGATTGTTAATTTAAATAAGAAAGGGTAAAATCACAATTGTGCCACTTTTACTACAGTCCCTTGTAAAAGTGACACAATTGTGATTCTATCCTTTTTTGTTTACTGTTTACAGCATATCTTGTGATTAAAACAAGTAAACTGAACAGAACAAATGGCATTTGAAAGCTAAGACTATGTCCTTGACGTTGTTGTAAACATCATGTCACAAGCAGTATTTATATTGCCGAAGAGGGCGTTTTTACTTGCCACAATAATTTTGAGTTAATGCTGCAACACATCTCAAAAAATTGTGCAAATGAAAGCGCCCTCTTTGCACAGTTAGAAAAATACATCAAGAACATACTCTTAGCTTTCAAATGCTGTTTGTTCTGTTCAATTTGCTTGTTTTAATCTCAAGATATGTTATAAACAAAAAGGGCAGAATCACATATTGCGTCTACTTTTACTGGAAGAGGGCCTGATGCTATTACTGACTGTAGTGAAAGTGGCATATTTGTGATTATACCTTTTCGTTGTTAACTGAACATATCTCAGGATTAAACAAGTAAACCAAACAAACAAATGGCATTTGAAGCTAAGACTATGCCCTTAATGATGATATAAGCCATCGATAGCGCTCATCAACAATTGAACATAGTTTTCTCAAATCAATTACCACAGAGGGCATTTTGACCATTGCACAATATGACTAAAGTGACACTTGACACAACTTGGTCACCTATCAATTGGAGTTTCCACGTATCTGAACTTGTAGAACACGAATTATCAACACATGCTGTACACAACAAAACAAAATGGCTGCTTATTTCACTACAAGTTATTATTTAAAAATAAATTAAATGATACATTTTATCTCCAAGTATGTATTCCTCATTGACTTTTTATACTGAATAGTTCTCTCTCCAAGGAACTCTCATATTAGTGTGATGCATGGTTTTGTATCAGCTGTACTAGAATTGTTGGAGTACATTCTAGCTAAATGGGATGGGTTTTGTTTTATCATTTTATCTGATATTTCAAAATATTAGAATACTTCCTCATAACCATTTCCCACCCTTTAGTTTTCATGACAATACATCCTATTTGCTGCAGACACATCATTAATGCAAAATGCACTGATGAATGTCTTTATGATGACTGTAATTAAATTAGTGCTTTAATGGTCTCAGAATGTATACAACAGTCTGGCACAAAGTCTATATTTACTGTCTGACATCAATTAGATAGTCTATATAAACAGACTCCTCGTTGGGGAGGATACAATTCACACAATAACAACCATTCAATTCTAACAATGCACATTACATGCATGATTCAACATTCTATAAGCATTTATTGAGGGTATTTTTAGATCGAAGGATATTACAATTTGTCATGACAATGGCATGTTTTTCCTCTGGGAATGATGTTATGGTCTGGATGAATTATGACTAATGTACCACAGATAATTATTCAGGTTCAGCCCATCAATTATCATCCCATGTATGAAGGCACAAACGGTAAGAAAGAAAAAAATCACAAATTAGTATGCTGCCAAATTAATGAAATTAAATACGAGTTAATAATACAATTAAATTGTGTAAAATTGTTTAATAATTAATGTGGCCTCTGGGAGTCAGTTTTTTTTTTAAATAAATGAAAGGTACGAAAACCAGGCGCCAGTTGCATAAAACTTAAACCAAAGAAAAACCCTGGTTATCTGACCAGAGTTTTCTCCAAATGGTAAAATCATTGGTATTATCCTAACCAGAGTTTTCAAATTTTACCAGAGAAATTTCTCTGGTAAAAGTTTTATGCAACAGGCCCCTGGCTTGATGGAGATTTTAGCATGTCAAATATATACTACAGTGTGTCTCAAAAAAAATTGTGCAAGTGAAAACTGCCCTCTTTGGTAATTATAAAATACTCTTATGACATGATGCTTACATCAACCTCAAGAGCATAGTCTCAGCTTTCAAATACTGTTAGTTTTGTTCAATTTGCTTTTTTAAATCTTGAGATATGTTAATTTAAATAAGAAAGGGTAAAATCACAATTGTGTCACTTTTACTACAGTCCCTTGTAAAAGTGACACAATTGTGATTCTATAATTTTGTTGTTTACAGCATATCTTGTGATTAAAACAAGTAAACTGAACAGAACAAATGGCATTTGAAAGCTAAGACTATGTCCTTGACGTTGTTGTAAACATCATGTCACAAGAGTAGTTTATAATTGCCGAAGAGGGCGCTTTTTACTTGCACAATATTTTTGAGTAATGCTGCAACACATCTCAAAAAATTGTTCAAATGAAAAGCGCCCTCCTTGACAGTTAGAAAATACATCAAGAACATACTCTTAGCTTTCAAATGCTGTTTGTTCTGTTCAATTTGCTTGTTTTAATCTCAAGATATGTTATAAACAACAAAAGGGCAGAATCACAATTGTGCTACTTTTACTGGAAGAGGCCTGATGCTATTACTGACTGTAGTGAAAGTGGCACATTTGTGATTTTACCTTTTCGTTGTTAACTGAACATATCTCAGGATTAAAACAAGCAAACCAAACAGAACAAATGGCATTTGAAAGCTAAGACTATGCCCTTAATGATGATATAAGCATGACGTCACAACAATGTATTTCTCATTACCACAGAGGGCGCTTTTGACTTGCACAATTATTTTTGAGACACACCTTGGTCACCATCAAATCTGGAGTTCCAGGTATCTGAACTTGTACACACACAAAACAAAAGGCTGCTTTTCACATATTTTTAAAAATCTGTTCCAATTACTTTTTTAAACTGAATTCATTGTGCAGTGTACTCTAGAGCAATTCATGTCATTTGCAAAAGGAACATACAGAGGAAGTTATATCAAAATTTATCTTTTTTAACCGGGCGAGTTGGCTCAGTGGTAGAGCGTCCGCTTCTGGTCCGGAAGGTCGCGGGTCGAGACCCGGCCGGGTCATACCAAAGACTTTTTAAAAATGGTACCTTCTGCTTTCTAGCCAGGCACTCAGCATTCGAGAACAGAGAAGGGTAATAATAACATTTATGTTATGCAGGGCCCACTGGTAGAGCAGTCTTTGTGACTGTAGTGGCTACCCTGGGTAAATAAGACATTATTATTATTTTTTTATCTGTGCTTGTAATAATTCATCAGTATGAGATGAAACATGGTCAAGATATTTGTGCAAAATAGGCCTATACACTTTGATGAGTGGGGGCAGTCATATTTCCATTGTTACTTTATTTATCCCTTTCTTTACACCACACAATCAAAATTCTAAGCATCATGGATCATAAAACCAAACATCCCAGATGCCCATCAATTAGGGCATACCTTCCAATCCCTACGGCCTATTTCTTGTCATAATTTACCCTTTGATAAAATGACAGATTCCCCCCAATATATGAAATATGCATTTCATGAGAACTTTCACGAATGCCTCATAATTATACTGGCCTATTATACGTGAATATTATGTAGGGTACAACCAAAGACCCTAATACTGTGCTTTTCCTGCATTTAGCATCTGTGCAGTATGTCTGTATGTTTCTTTCCCAGATATTGATCCAATATATTTGTACAAGAGTGAAATATGTTAAGGACAAATCAATTATATTTGCATACAACTGTTGAGTTCCCACAATGATTGAGTATTGTGTATAAACATCTATGATTCACACCATGTGCAAATACAAACAAAGTATTTGCCAAATTCATGAGGAACTAGTATATTAAGATACTAAATTGAGGAATTGACTAAGCATTATGCTTTGTATATGTTCAAATTACATTAAAAATTTGTATTATTTATATTAGAGATAAGTAATCACAGATTAGTTATTTTCATTATATAGTTGTACAATAATGCTGTTAATTAAAGTTGAACTATTGATTTGCAAGGGATCAATTGGTCTCGTGAAAATAATTAACTAAATTCATATATTGGTACATTACTGAAGCTGTCAAAGATTCTAACAGAATGCATTTAATCAAATGATTCTTCATAGATCCAACAACCAGTATATTCACAGTTTTAAAAGTATTAAATGTATTCCCAAATGTTTTGTACAAGCTTGCAAACAGCTACAACTCTTCTGCACTTTTGCACATAATGGCAAATATTTCAGATACATCAACTCTTATAAGGGGTAAAAAACAATAAAAAATACAGAAATGGGACCCAGTGAAGGCCTTCGAGTTAGGCGATTATTCGACTTATGCGACTTCGACTTATGCAGAGTTGACTGTAGACACACGCACCTTTTTATCAGCCTAAATACAAATTATGTTTGTTGTTGTTATTATTATTACATGTATTGTTGCAATTATTTGTCATCATCATCATCATTATCATTTACATTATTATTATGTTTAGCGTCATTATCTTCATAATTATCATTATCATCATCGTTTTCGTTGTCATCGTCACTAGTTGGTTTTGTTCCATCCAGTATTGCAAGGTAGTAATTAACATTGTTTATCTTTCACTGATTAGTTCTTGTACAGGATGCCATGTCAGTTTAGTTTAGTTTCACAGGGAATAGTCATATCCTGGCCTGTCATTCAGGTGATGAGGATTTTTGATAACATAATTAGTACCCAGATATTCTGACAAGTACATGTTTCATTTCATAAAGTGATCAACATTACAAACCTTGGCCACTCGTGTATAAATACAAAGAACAATGTCATGATTACCTTGATTGCTATCATCAAAAACTACAAGTACTTACTTGCATTACATACAGCACACAAATGTTTACATCAAATACATCAAACTTTTACATATGTTAATTCTGTGAAGACCTCTTGAAAATGTAAGCCTCCAAAGTTTCAATCTGTTATATTTCTCAATACATTATTCAAAAGTACTTTACAGTTATGATAAACAATTTAAGTGTATTTATTTATTTACAACAAGTTAAAATGAAAAGATGGGCAATACTTGTTACAGCACTTGATAACTTAAGTATGAAGCACTAAGATAAATACAAAATTGTTAGGGCTGCATGTATGTTTATCAATCATATCATAAAGTAATCTTCTGGGTGAACTGCATTTACTTATTTCCACCCATTAAATCTAATACAGACTATCTAGACAATGCATGATTTTGGCTCATATATTACTACTACATACATGTACTAGGGAAATGGAAATGGTCCAACCACAGATAGGGGCACAACGCCAGAATCAAAGATTGCATTCCTGACTGGCAAAGCATCAAAATGGTTTGTGTGAGGATTGAACTAAAATCTTTCTTGTAAATTAGGCATATCAACCTTCACCTCACACAAGTCACTGCAGGCAAATGTATTTTTGTGTGGTATTTTCATGCCACATATCAGAAAATTACATCACACTAACTACAAATTTTGCATTA
This sequence comes from Eucidaris tribuloides, assembly GCA_001188425.1. NCBI lineage: Eukaryota > Metazoa > Echinodermata > Echinoidea > Cidaroida > Cidaridae > Eucidaris > Eucidaris tribuloides. The sequence goes on from JZLH01S0009205.1 coordinate 15,355, forward strand.
AATGAGTTCATGACAGGGTAGGAATCATTTTTTTATTCTTTAATGGCGATTTTTAAATGAGCCTTGGGGCTATTTTCCAGTTTCTACGGGCTGTTCTGGAATTTTGAAGGCTATCTTTTTTAAACTATAATAAAAGTCGGCAGTTTTTTTTAAGCAGCTTACATTAATAGCACATATATTTAGCTCTGTATTACGCTAAATATAAATGTCGCAATTAGATATATATATTAGTGCAATTAATGTCCAAGGGTAAAAAATTATAAACTCAAGACAATTATTTTTAGTGTAATACGGAGGTAAATATTAGCGCTATTAATGTCCACGGGTCAAAAACAAACTGTCAACTTTTATTTTTGATGTAATACAGAGCTAAATATTTGCACAATTAATGTCTGCAGCTTAAAAACAAATTGCCGACTTTTATTTTTGGCATAATATGGAGCTACATGTAAATAGTAACGCAATTAGTGTCCGCAGATCAAAATGTGTTAAAGTTATACCTCATCAGAAAGAACAGACTCTGCTCTTTCAAATGAGGTATAACTCATGTAACCTTAACACCTTATTAACCCTTTGGATGATATAATGTAAAATATAGTCAAAAATCTCTGGGGTTCCCCCCCCCCCCCGAGATTTTTCATTAATTAATTTAAAAAAAAATAAAGACATACCAGAATCTGTTATTGCTGGGATATGACTTTTGGGCATAAAGCTTTCAAATTAAAAAAATCCCCAAAACTAAACTTGGGTTTTAATGATTACCAAAAAAAAAAAAAAATAGAAGTGTAGCATCACATTTTTTTTTCACAACTAGAATTATAATAGCACATGTAAATCAGTACACAGATACAAAATTTCCCTTTGAAAATAGCATGCTGTTTGGTGTAAACAATTTTATTACAGGATACCTGTAGTGATTGATCTTCATGGGCTAACAATTTGAAAATAATGATTTTTTTGAGAAACATTGCCAGCTATGCCACATTTTCATACCTCAGTTTTATGGAAATTTTGGCAGTGCCACATATTTTCTGAAGGGAAAAAAATATCCTTAGTCATTTCAACATCTCTCACACTATTGCTGCAAGTGCCATAAAGGTGACCTCTTATAACAAGAAAGTTTGTACAAGTTTTATTAAATTTTTTTCTAACTGCTTTCCAAACATATGAGGAATGATGATTTGTTTAATGTTTTTGTCCTAGTACTAGCAGAAAGCAATATATTTATCATTGCATATACCCTCGCGAATCCCTCGTCTTGAAGCAAAATCGTGAAAATATTTGTACACAAAAAATATGGCGTATACAGTATTTACCTGTAGATCGCTCACAATTTGAACACACCTTCTACAGTCATATATTTACCTGATAATGTGAACACACCTCCTGTCATATATGTAGATCGGTCCCAATGTGAACACACCTTTCACTGTCATATAAACCTGTAGATTGCTCATAATGTGAACACACCTTCTATTGCCATGTATGTTTACCTGTAAATTGCTCATAACGTGACCTTCTACTGTCATATGTGAACACGTTTTTACTGTCTGCTCATATTGTGAGCACACCTTTTACTGCCATTATGTACCTGTAGATTGCTCATAATGTGAACACATCCTCTAAGTGCTTTGTTTACCTGTAGATGTCTGGCAACACAAGGATAATAGTTAAGTCGGATTGCCAAGCAAGATTGTCGTTCCAATAAATCCATAGTCCCTGCTAATTAAGTTTAATTGGCCTTGGCCTTTCTATATTGCAACACGGGCCTACTTCTACAAAGATGCATCAGAGTCATAGTAGCTTGATGAGCTGTTAACCAGTGGTAACAATCCTTGCTAAGATATGACAGCACAGGGACAGACAGTACATAACAAATGTTTGTGTAACATGCAAAATATGTACAAGTATGTTTGATAATCATTTTAGTTTCACTTATGAACCCACTTATTAGCCCTGAAACTGTAGTCTGCCATCCATTAGCACTTGTCTGACTTCTCATTAATTCAGTAGTCTTGTAACAGTGCAAGTTGGTAGTGACAAGACCGGCATCATGGAATACTATCTGCTGACTTTATAAAATGGCAGTTATTTAGTGCTCTAAAATTAAAATGCATGCATTTGCAGACAATACATGGCTCAAATTAATAAATTAAAAGGGTTGAGAACCTCCCCCTTTGCCACATTTCTCCATAAACATACACAGTGCTACTTTTTTATCAAAGAGAAGTCAGGAAATGCACTAGACCAAAGAATGGAAAGACAACATCACCAATATAGAAACCTGATTACTTAATCTGAAAACAAACCGTCATTGATATAATTTCTCTTCTCTCATTTCTCTCATGAACAGTATTATGTTACCCACAAATGTGATGACCAAGAATATTAACCCATTGGAGACGATTTGATTTTGCTATAACACACGTTTTCCGTAGACCCCAACACGAGTTAACTCGTAGTTTAGTCTCCAACGGGTTAAAAGGATTATCAGAAAGTTAATGGCACTAATTTTTACAGGATGTTGATTCTTTTGGCAAAGTATCACAGTAAGAAGTTCCATGTATATAATTGTTAATTTCATGTGTCTGCAAACAAGATGATGTTGGGGAAACATATTCACTTTCAGTTGCATTTTTTAGCCTTGATAAAAGACTTGAACGTGTGTAACATAATAATGTATTTAAAATTCAGATACACATGATAGAATCACATGCTTCTGGAACTATAATGGACCACTAAATTGGTTTCTTAAATCAAAACTAATTCTAAATGCTGGTTCCTTATAAATATATTGGTGAATAAAGGTTCCCTAAATATTTTCTGTATGACCTGGGTTAGAGCAGACTAAAATAATATGGCCTCAGTGGAATTTCAAGGTGTATAACCTAAATTTTATTAGCAAATATTGATGAATTCTTCATCTGGTAGCCCCTCCTACTGCCCCATACTGGATTACTGTCAGCCAGTACAGCTGACGACACATTCCTCCCTCTGCATTTATCTAACTGACTCAGATTAAATTTTGTTCGTGTCCATCACGCACAAGCCCGGGGACTGTACGCAACCATGTGACACAATCAGCCAAGCTGTCTCCCCTCAACTATCTGGATATTTCCGGCAGAACTATTTTTGAGCCTCCCAGGACTAAATTTGAACTTTTAGCAGGCAAGCAGGATGCCATTTTTGAGCAATGAACACATGACAAGTCCAATATTCAGCATTTTCAACTTTTTCACCCACTGACATTTTATTTCAACTATGTGCCTCAACATTCTTTAGCTGACAAACGTCAGTTTCTGAAGGCCAGAGTGTGACGTACAAGGATAAGTACAATATCACTTTAGGACTAAATTGTATCCTAATTACTAAATCAAATTATCAAAAAAGAAATAGGGTTCCATATCCCTCCCACAAAAAAATAATAATTTGATACAAATATGCAAATACTCAATGTACTCATTCATCTGTGTACATAAACTGAAAAAAAGTATTTAATACTATTCTTTATGATGTATTGCCACTCTCAGAGTGCTTTTTTGTGTTGGTAAAATCTGAATTTTCAAGTAAATTTTTGCTGGATATATTTATCAAAATTGATGATGTGGCAATTAGTCTTGAGCATACATGGCCTGTATGAGACAGGTGACTAATTGAACAGTATCCAATTTTTCTTTTGTTTGCTTTTTTTTACAATCTTTATATATGACAGATTGAAATATACCTTGAACATAACCTTGAAGTGTCACACCTCCATCTTCAAGCAGATAGATTGAGAGTGTGGCCGGGTTTAGGAGACGTTTTCGCTCATTAATAACCCAAGTAGGTGTAGATATATACATTCACAAGTCTTTGTGTGTTCTTTATTTATTGGAAGTTATTTCTTTGGTGTTCATTACCTTTAATATCCTTGTGAAATATCACATGTGAAACACATGCACCAACATGCACATTTCATATAGACACTCTTCGCAGATATTAATCTAAATGTACACACCTTATATGTTCTGTTGATAATTGATAACCATGAATAAACATCTGCTGGCCCCTGGATATAAATCTTGTTTGACACTTTGTCTCCCGTCCCCCCCCCCACCAACCACTTATACAAATGTGTAGACTTAAACCAAGTTACAGACACACACACACAAACAAACACACTCACCCATACACATACACAGAAACACACACGCACAACAGCCTACTGGCACACACACACAACACACACACACACACCACACCATCACACACAAACACACACACACACACACACACACACACACACACACACACACACACACACACACACACACACACCAACACACACACAACACATATACACACACATATACATACAAAACACTCATACACTACACACACACAAATACACACGCACACACATATCCAAACATACACACACATACACACACAGACACACACAAACAATAACCACATACACACACACACAACCACATACAACACATACACACACAAACAAATAGACACACATACACACACACACACACACACATAAACACACACACACACACACACACACACACACACATACACACATACACACACACATAACACAACCACAACACACACACAACAAACCACACACACACACACATACATGTACGGAAAGAGAGCTAATTGGTAACACCTTGTGAATTACTGCTGATTGACTGTCACCCTATGTTTGTGGCTGCTATGTCAAGCATGACACAACCCTGTGTCTGGCATGCTATCCCCTCGGCTGTTTAACACATTGGTTGTCTGTTCAAAGGAGGCCTTGCAGGGAAAACAATTATCAAATTCTCATTACACACTTAACCGCTTCTTCACACATTATCCAATTCTATTATTCAAAGGGTATTCAATCAATTTGGTGGCTTTGTCTTTACACATCTAAAGACAAAGTGTATTTTTGGTTTATGGTGAATATTGAATTCTTATCCTTGTGGTGTTTAAAACAGACCTACACTATAGGTGATCTATAAGGTACCATAACATTTGCTCCACTGACAAATAACTCTGAGGATTACTTTATACACTAACCGTAACAATCAAAACCACCTACAAACCTTTCATCATCTCATTTTATTTATATTCTCAGTCCCCTTTTTTTCCTTTTTTCCTTCAAACATTTAAAACTTTGGAAGCATACGAAATACCACCAACCAACGAATAAAAAGGAAAAAAAAAACTAACACATATGCCAACCTCCTCCCAAGTGACAGAATTATCAACAATTTGAATGCAATCACTTATCAGGAAGAAGAAGTAGCCTCATCCTAACCCTTACTTAAACCAACAATTAGTAGATCAGACTTCAGCCTACTTCAAGGAGTGGAAAAAGAGCTGGGAAGAGACGGATCGCCCAGCAATTCAATGTCCCCCTGGCATCAAAGCTCCGGCTGGTTCTGAGCTACCTCGGAGGAATTGGGTGACACTCATCGGCTTGCGAACTGGGGTTGGGAGATTTAATGCCAATATGTACCGCTGGGGATTCGACAATCACCGGCATGTATCTGTGGGGCAGACGAGCAGACGGCAGACCATGTCATCTACAACTGCCCTGTTCTCCAATCCCTGACGGATTGACTGACTTGTCTAGCCAAAGGATGCGCAGGTCAACTGGCTCACCCAGCTCCAAGAAATTACCTGATGCTACTTCCTCATACGAAAGAAGAAGAAGACTTAAACAAACCCTAAACTCTAATCTTATTCTGGAAATCTTAACTGGAAAACAATTATGCAGTCTACTAACCCAACTTCTTGTCTTCTGAAGATATTGTAACTGGAGTATAAACTGTCACTGAAACAAATATCATATCACCATCTATCAATCCCATGAAAATCATATTATAGAGAAATAAATACACAGTAAAAATTGTTGGGAACCATTCAACATTTTGTCAAACAAAGGTCATGACATTAATTTCAGAACAATCTGTGACTTCATAAATTTTGGCTCAAATCCTCCTTCAAGAAATACACAAAAAACAAACACACACACAATGTACATAACACCTGTAGAAGGTACTTCTTGAAATCTAGAAAGAAATGATCATTACATACATGCATTATTGCATTCGTACAGGAACATGATGACAATATTCACCTGTTGCACCTGCAACCAGCCAGAATGTATTGTTCTTTCTGTGATCTGTAGACTACATTCTATACACAAGTCAACTGTTACTCTGTAATAAACAGCTGATTCAATCCATACACTTATGTGTGAAGCTAATGAACACCTTTTACAACTTCACATCCTAGTTGTAAATCCATAGCTATGTCAATTGCAGCTGGATTGGCATCTTTATTCTATTTTTGAAAGGGCTGATCAGCCCATTGGAGACTAAGGACAAGATATCTGAGGTTGGGGTCTATGTAAAAATGAACCGTCTCCAACAGGTAAGATTGTTATCTAAAATAACTTCAAATTACTTATTTGGCTTATTAAATTTAATCATTTAATCTGAAATCCTAATGCCCTTTGGCTTCACTGGCTGTGTCATAAATGGCACCCTGGGCTACCATAATGAAATCTGCATTTTGTTGATTGATTTTTTTTTTCTTGATTACCACATCACCTAATAGTTAATTTTTGTAGCATATTTTTCAATGTTTGTAAGTTCTTCTTCGCAAATGTTTTGTTGAATGTGAGTATAATTATAAATAATAAGGCTTGGACTTACTTGAGATGAATTGACAACGTTTCATCTACTCCGCGTAACTTTATCAAGTGAAGTATTATGAAATGCTGCGTTGCCTAGTAGTGTCGCGATGCATTCCGGCGTTGTAACAGTCATAAGACTGTTTTGTTGAATGGTTTGACACGTTTACTAAATACAAAGTCAAGATTACTTCCCACATAACTTTTTGCCAATTTATGTCCATATGTTGTGCACGGGTGTAACCAACCTTAGTAGTGGCACTAAGGGTTTATTCACTCACAGTACTAGTGACCCAACATTTGTTCCAGCCACGGTTAACTTAGATGCCCATAACATCTCAGATAGCAAAGTGTAAGCGGGTTAGGGTTGCTATAGTGCGTTTCAAGTTGAAAATGGTGTCAGGGTTAGGTTAGGACTGGGATAAGACTTAGGATTAGTCTTTGTGAGTTTGGTTAGTGTATGAAATAGTTGTCAGAGGAATCATCAACGGATCAAACAATCTTCATTACTATCAATCTCTGCTGACCAGTCACTCACCTGATATAGTCAAACTTGGTGTCTGGACCTCATTGAGAGTTTGGTCATGGTCAAGAGTCTGACTATATCCTCCTCAGCCCTTCCACCATCTCACGTCGGATGATGGTCATAATCGTCCAGCTGACTCTGACATGTTGACTGTATCATAGCAATATTGTTCTCTGAAGGTGAAATAAACATGCTAAAGATATTTCCTTTATTTAATTAACACATGAGTGATCTACAAAAGGTTTCTCTGTTGCGCACTTACTACATCTCTCCATTTTAGAGCATGAAATGCATTGTATATTCACCCCAATAACTAGTCTTAACTCTAACTGGTCAGTTATGGAATTTGAATGGTATTTTCAGTTCTAATTGCCACTAATTATTTTTGTTGTTATAGATGATACTTCCTTATAGTAATGTGTGGCAACCTAAGATCTCTTAAACATAGATTTTCAGGAATTGCAAGTCGCATTATTATTCGATTAACAAAACGGTAGTAGATCTTACTTACAAATGGTCTGTGTGAAAATTTGAGATCCATACGTCACAAACTTATTGTTTTAATAGAAAAACTAATAAAGAATATGCTACCCGAATATCGTTCTTCCGTGAATTTAAATTTTGCTCAAATTGTAGAACAAAGTACGCATAGACCAGCTGATGGCCAGTGGGCGAACTACGTACATGCCCTGCCTGTTTTAACGGTTTGAACTCTGCGTGGCTTCGGTAATGGCTATCTAGACAATTTTTGGAACTATACGGTACAATGCTGTCATTTTGCAAATTTTGAAATTTATACTCATCAATATCTTCAACAAAACTACGTTTCTTCCCAAAGATTCTATGACAGTGTTTATTTATACTATCTTCCATATTGTGAATGATTTGACTGATTCATTCATTTTTGCCGTTTTCTGGTGTGGCACATCCCGGAACTCAGTCTTTAACAGCTTGCAATTTTCATTTGATAAGGTCATAGCTTGACAAATATATTGTTCATCATGTCAAGACTATCAAAGAACAATTGATCTCCCAATACTATTTAATACTGACCCTCTATGGCCCTAAACAACTAGCATATTCAAGAGTACTTATCCTAAAAAATAGGATCATTTTTTGCAATCATCTTCATATTCGACTGAAAAGTGCCAAATGGTTTGCTATTCATGTTGAATTTTGAGTTGTATTTTGTTTTGTCTTTAGAAGAAGAACATCATGCATTCTTTGTCTGTGTAAGTAGGCTAATTTTAGAATCATTAGCATGTTCATTTGTTTCCCTTTGACATTATTTCAGTCATATTAGCTAAACCCCAAACTGCAATCCTCTCACTCACCTAATAATAACTTGACTAGATAGAATAAGAATGCCTGGGCGTTTGTTCCAATATGAGTCTGGCCACCGCAAAGTACTGCATGGATACCGACGCATCTGTAAGCGTGTACTGATATCCTGCGATGCGTGTCATGGCGACTGTTGACATGCGTGATCGATAATTTTCAGTCACACATCTGTCCAAGGGCGGCATCTATTTTTGGCAGGGAGAGATGTTGTGGTCTATCGCAGGGTAAGGGTGAGGTGCTGTATGTGACTCAAGATCTATTTCATCCCTGCACACCAAGTCTGTGAGCTGAAATCTGACATGCTGGCAGGAGATGGGTGACCTCTGTACGAGGGAATTTCGTGCCTCTGGCACAGTGAGGACGAATGAAGATTGACCAGAATGGTCATGTGTCCTGGTCTTCTGAATTAATGGGAGAAGAGAGAACAATGGCAAAATAATTAATATACATCATCATCTACAGAGTGTCCATCATTTATTAAAATGAAAGAAAGTAAACACAATTGGCAAAGCCCACCTGCTGCCTTGCTATGGGGGAGGAAGCTTACGACTAGGACTGTTTAAAAAACCTGAAACACAGATAACCTAGGGATCAATAATCCATGCAGTATGAACCACAATTTTAATGCAATATGTATACACAAGGTGTTAAATTCCAATAAATCAGTATCAAAATGGACACTCAAGGTGGGGCCAACACTGTCAATATAAGATCTGTGTATGTGTATAACATTATAAACATGAAAATGACAACTTTAAGCAATATTTAAGTTGTAAAACATGCAACTCTGGGGTATATGGGTTCTCTCAGGCGTACTAAATACTATGGATTCTCTGCAACAGTGCTACTATGGTTGTTGTTTGTTGCACCATATTTTTAAGTCTTGCTTTCTGCAACAGATCAGATGGACCAAAATGACTTTTGATATTCAATGAAGCACCAAGGTCAACTGGATTCTATTGTTTCCAGTTTTTCATTGAAGGCATGTACACTTATGATTGCTGCACTAATCACAGCTGTAATGCATTTAATAGCTAATAGAAGGGAGCAAGATTTGGGAAAAACCAACAAATTTTTTCAGTACGGACTCACCAACTGAGATCAGATTGGGTGTGTGTGTGTGTGTGTGTGCTGT